>CANXYI011222561.1:0-10997 GCA_948208565.1 Hura crepitans | reverse complement strand
GGAATTGAAAGTTTATGACCTAAAAATAATTATTGGTTCTGCTAAAAATTTTAATTCCTTCATTTTGACCCTTTTCAGGCCCGTCAAAGTTTTATGAACAATATGCCATTCATCGGACTCGAAATAATGACCCGCACCACGAAGAACATCAATCGGGTTCCGAATGCACTGTTCATAAGACGTCGACCGGCGGTCGTTACAGGCACTCATATAGATATGTGTTGGGTACGAGCCCAGAGTATAATCATATGTATATATATATTTTGTATATGTAATTAAGCTAACAAATGTCTGTAATGTGTAATTATCATGAGATGTATGCTTACTATGGTATGATGTTGAGATCATGATATATGTGTGTTGTGACTGATGATGATATGGCATAATGTTGTGTGCTGATTGATGGTATTAGAGGGTTAGAAGAACCCAAGAGGTTATGATTAAGTTTAGCAACTTTATAGACGTGTCATTTTCACAGGTTTATTTTGGGACATGTCACTAGGCAACCATTACAGATTTTTGTAAAAAGTAATAGTAAGGTTTTAAGCATTTATTTTCATATCACTAGTGTTAAAGTTGCGCATGTGTAAAACCCCTACCTGATTCCCGACGAACCTCGATAGGTGATCTCACTTCCCATTTGGTCACCCGTCATGAAATTTCTCCTAGTCCTCATTCGTTTAACACTTATGAATTTGTTTATTTATCAAATAGATATTTCCTAAAACTCTAGTCTAATCCTTGAACATCATAATATAGGTCATAACACACATTAAAATCCATTTTATAATCAGTAATTAATTTTACAAAAATTAGGGCAGCATAACAACTATTCGGGTAACATTTTCCAAAACATACACCTGTAAAAAAAACACTTCTAGTAATATCATCAACATTTGTCATCACCTGGACCCTTCTAGTCCTCTAATATCATCAGTCATCATCATCAATGTCATAAACAACACACGCAGGGCCTCAAGCCCATAATCATCAAAAAGTATAGAAAATAAAACCATTCAGATAAAGGCCTTATAGACATCATCAACTTTAGCTTATAATTACATACAACTTCAGCATCTATGCTAACTATACCTAAAACCCACGTTATATACTTGAGTGCCCTCTATAAAACCATCAAAAGACAAAAATATACCCTCAAGTGCTGATACTACTACACTGCAAATTATTGAGGCTATACAGCTACACTTCAGCTACCTGCACACTGATACACTGAGTATGAAACTCAATGGTGAATTTAATGTAATAAAGCATGTCATGTTTCATACAAACATATCACATATGCCACGAATGCATAATGCATCATATGGAGTCCATGTCAAAAAAATAATATTATTTTTTCGTCATGTCTCATTATTATATTTAGTAGTCTTATGCCTTTACTTTAATTTTCCTTACTTCTCATTGTTATTAACTATCATTGCTTATTGTGCTTCTTTTATTATTTAGGCCTGACTAGATAAATGACTCTTTAAGACACTAGATAAATGGGAAAGAGCTGTGCAGTGGCCCATATTTTAGATCTCGGTAGCTGCACCTATCTAGTCCAATAGTAGGGATCAGTTCACAAGTACCTCCCAATGCCGGATAATAAGGATAATAGGGATTAGTCTATAGACCTCCCAATATCCCAAAAATCAACATCAGGCAACTCTGGTGGATAGCAGAGATCAGCCCCATGGGACCTCCCAATATCCATAGTCAAGCAAATGGGTAGCAGGGATCAGTCCTATAGACCTCTGAATACCCAACTGTGCAGGGCCTAAATATCAGGACCTCGGCAGCTGCAACTACCTAAATAATCATACTGATCAGGCCCAGGAGGACCAATACCTCTAGCAGCTGCTAATCCTTAGTTAATCAAAACTATTGGGCCAACTATCTATTAATTATTTTTATTTAATTACAGGTCACATATTTTATTTATTGCCATATTACTAATACACAACATTAGGTTAATTTCATCTGTTCATTTTTCACTGGACAATTATAGGTCCTTTTTAGACAGTTATAGGTCATGTTATTAAATTGCTATAGGTCATTTTTCATGTTTATTTCAAGCCACTAGTATAGGTCATTTTATGTGTTCATTTTATTGTATAGTTGCAAGCCATTTTTACATGTCTTTTTTTATGTCACAAGTACGGGTCACTTTCATTCAGGATTATTTTTGTGACACAGTTATAGGTCACTTTCCACTATTCATTTGGCCACTTTCTCATGCCATTCCATGCCATATAGTCTTTCAATTCAACCATTACAATACATCAACGTTATGGACCTTAAATTGCCACCAATTCAATTACCTTAAGTGAGCAAATTACATACCACTTTTATGCCAAACAGGTCATTTCCTTTTATTCCATTTTAGGCATTTCCTTACACCACATTATTATCACATTTACACTACATTAATTCACCATTATTTACTCACATTTCATGCCATATTCATACCATGCATTACATTTTCCATCATTTTACACCATGTACACATACCATACTTCCATGCCATGCCATGCCATACATGACACACCTTTCGGCTATACACACACCATACTCACACATATGCTTTTCACATACAATTCACATGCACATCATCATTTCACATACACATAACATCACGACACACTTATTTCAACAATTCATGCACACACATGTTCAATCTAACAATTCCATACACGTTTTTTGGCATTTCACATACAATCACATCATGGCATGCTTGTACTACATCAAATTCACATACCTAGAGTAATCTTGTATCCTTTTCCACCCTTTTATGGTCTTAATACACCTACATAATATAATTCTAACTTAGAAAATTCACCAAAAATCATACCAAGCTCCAAATTGAAATCTACAAACATGGAAATTCTTAGAGTTATAAAGACTATCTAAAACTAAAATAAAAACTAAGAAATCAGCACTTACACACAAGTTGACCCTTATGTCCACCATATCTAAAACTCTCATTTAAAAACTTTTCTTGCAACTCTAAAGCTAGAAACGAGTCCTAGGAATCACAAGGAAAGTTTTCCCCATAATTTGTGTGGAATTTTGGTGAAGGATTGGTGGTGGTTATAGAGGAAAAATAGAGGAGAGGGTTGCTGGAATGGCGTCAGCAACAAGAAGAAGAAATAAGGCAGAGATGGTGAAGGGTGGTGACTTGGCACATGTGGGTGGTTTGCATGTGTTAGTGACCCTTTTATATAAGGGGTAGGTGGCTTGGTTCGTAGCACGTGTCGACCAAGTGACCCAAAAAAATTCATTTTTAGCTGTAACTTCAGGGAATTCTAAAAATTCATCTGGACCTTTAAAAATATTGTGTTTATTCTAAAAATCCTCAATTGGCTCATTTACAGGCCCGTAAAATGTCACAGCAAAATTCCATCGGCAAGTTGGTCAACTAATTACACGTAAAATTAAGAAATTTTGAAAAATTACCAATTGACCTTAGAAAATTAAAATTCATTCACCAACACCTAGATTGGAATATTTAACCTTCAGGATATGATATTTTCAGGTCTGTTTGAGCACATCCTGGGTCATTCTTGACATAAGTCCATCTAAGGCTACGATTCACAAGCTTATGGCCCAAAATAAATTATTAGTTCTGCTAAATTTTTAAATTTATTTGTTTTACTCATTTTCTGGCTCGTCAAAGTTTTATGACTAGTACACACCAGCCTTAGCCTTACATAGGTGTCCCAGCTCCCCAGGAACACTATTCGAGCCTCTAAACCATTATTCATGTAACCTCAATTTACTAGCATTACAGCATGGGCCCCCGCTGCTCATGATGTAAGCACATAAAAGGGAAAATGCATAAGTGATTGTAAAATAGGTTAATGTGCCATCTCTTATTCGGGCTGACAATGGTTCAGATAGGAGGTGTCACAATGTGTCATCTCTCTCATTCATAATGTGTCACAATGTGCTTATTGCCTAAGCCCTCTACTATCGATATAGTTTCCCATTTTTTCTATAATTTGGGTTGCACCGCGAGCTTTTCGAGTCAAAGTCCAAATCCATAAGAAAGTTTTAAATCCAAAATCCAAGTATCTATAACTTGACCATATTCATCTAACCTACTCAACTTATTCATCTTATCAAATTAACTAATTAAATCATGTTATACACATTCATGTAACTGAATTATGATATAATCATGAATCAAATACAACATAAACATAAAATCAAACAATTCCATGCACACACACATACACTTTAAATTAAATCAATCACACACATATGCATATGTTTCATTGAATACACTTACAAATGGTCTCATTTGCCTTCAAAATAGCTTTTCATACCATGAGTTTAATAATCCCATGTTCACCTCTAAAAATCACTAAAAACATAATGTATTTTCCATTAGAAAAATTCATAGAAAATTCCTACTAGCTCTAAACTCTAAATTGAATATAGAATAATTTAATTTGGCTCCCAAAATCACATTGAAAATTAATAAACCTTGAAAATAACCAACTTATCACTTTAGGGAATTTGAAACCCTAATTTTCTCCATACACAATTCTCCCAAATTCCACATTGTTTTGCTTGTTTCTCACCATAATTAGGCTCTAGAGAGGTGATAGATGAATTCTACACCTTTGATTTATGTGCATTTTAGGATTAAGGAGAGAGAAAAATCAAGGTAAGAATAGGAGAAGGAATTTTCTGCTAGTAATGGAGTTTGAGGGATAAGAAGTCTTTAATCCTCTACAAAAATTCTAAATGCTTTCATCCATTTTATACCCCTCTTCAATGGCCAAGATCATTTCGCTTAAATCCAATGGTTGAGATTAATTATAAGGTATTTTAGTGCTTAAAAATTCAATTTTAATCATAGAGACTTCAATAAATTCCTTTCTTATAACCAAAAATTCAGAAATTCTTTAATTAGCACCTCCCTCAAATTTTGTAATTTTTCACTAAGGAAAACTCACTGAACCAATAAATCACCATTTTAATTAACTTAAATAAATTACTTCTCATTGTCAGAAAAATTCCAATCTTTGTACCATTGGCTTTGTTAGAATTTTTTACTATCAAGTTATGCTATTTTCATTTTTTTATGTGCTCAATTCAAATATTTTATTCTTAAGCTAAAACTAAGTTACTATTCACAAGGACATTGCAATTGAAACTTCTTTTACTTATTTAACCTCCTATATGACCTCAAATAATTCTCAAATTTCACTCTACAGTATCTTTTAATTAATACTTATTTTTAGTACAATAATCCCAATTGGGCCTGAGTTGCACTATTCACGACCCCCGTATCACTATTCATTGAGATCTGGTCGCGAACCTCATTCCTTTCACACTTTTGCATTCCTCTCATGTTATTTTCATATTTCTCTCTCTTCCATACATGTTTCACATATTAATGAGCCTTCAACAACCTTTTTCAGAATTACTCCTGACAATTTGGAAAATGATCATTATATCTCTTGGTGGATTTTTACACTATATTCATACCAACCGATTCTATTCAATCTGTACATTAATTTCATTCCCCACAATTTTCTCTAGTTCTCATTCTATGTTTGGGTAGATTGGACCAAAAGTTGGAGCATGACAATCCACATGTTGACTATAAGTATCACCATACTTATAGTCAATGGAGTAAACATGCATTAATCTATATGTATTAATAATGACCTTTCTTTTTAATACTATGACTAGGGATTATTTAGATAAATATATATTTATATATAATAAGAATCTCACATTATAAACTCTTCATGATTTCTTCTATACTTTGTCTTTTATATTGAGGACTTTATTATGCAGTTTAAGAATTTTATTTAAGCAACTGTATTAACATAAGCACTTTGTAATAAATATTGAATGCCTTATTCGTAGATAAATGAATGTATGTAAAAAATATCTCTATTACATGTGTGCTTTAAGACATACTACTAATAGTAGTCTGCACGGATCTATCGAGAACGCTTATATAATATGCATGGACTACGCGACGAGGAGCTGAGACCAATTTTACTACATGTTTTGTGTTATTTTGGTTAATATTTATTTTATGTACTTCCTTGGTTTTATATTTAATAGGTAGATTATTTATAATCTTTTTTCACACTAAAAGCTAATTCACAATAATTTTTTTAAATAATTAATTAGTGTTTTTTAATAAAATGGGTTTTGATTTTTTCTTAATAAAAGTCATTATAAAAAATGTATTTTAATAAAAGTCAATTTTCTATATATAAAAGTCGAATAGTTACTACCAACTTTTATGGAATTATGGGTAACTATCAAATCATCCTCCAAATAATAAATAACCCGTTTTATGGATGTATAATATTTTTTGTATTTTATTGTTTATTATGAATGTTTTAATTATTGCCATTTATTTTTTCTTGATATGCAAAGATGATGGATGCTTTAAATATAATACTTGCTTTATCATATGTGATTGATAAAAATGAGAATACAAAAGATGTATATTATAAGGGTATACACAAGATATTGATTCTGAACATTTTTTGAGCAAAATATTAGTAGGTTCCTAGTGTAGAATTAGGTGACGACTCCATCAAACCATCACTTTCCTCTATATAAACAAAATAATGCTATATAACTAGATCTGTCTATATTTTATCTACTTATGACTTATTTAACAAAGACCCATCTGAATCATGAACCCATTCAATTTGATCTATTTATGACCCATAAAATTTTTTGACCTCTTTTATAATTGGATGGATTTTGATCCAATATGTTATTGCCTATCCACAAATCGATTGCAATAAGTGAATTTTGGGCATGCCAATCCAAAATTAGAGGTGAATATTCGGTCAGTACGATTTGAAAATCAGTTACAATGAATAAACCAAACTCTCTTAAAAAATAATCAAAGCGATCGAAGTTAATAACAAACGGAACCTAATAAGTTGAACTCTTTATAAATTTTATTTTTTTTACATAAAAACATAAAAATAATGTTGTTTTAGTTTAAGACGATCTAATTTTAAATGCACAAAATAATGTTAATAATTCAATCAATTTAATTTATTTAATTTTTATAATTTAAAAATTAAATTAAATAAATTAAAATTTTTTAAAAATCAAATATAATAAATTATCATAGCCATTAATTTAATTTTCGGATTTGCCCACCCTTACAAAAAACCATGCGTATCGGTGCGATGACCCATAAAACAAAACTCGTTGCGGGACAGCAAGTTGAGTTTATAGACTAGCTTCCGGTAAATTATAACGATCGGTTGATTGCTATGCTATCAAATCAAACGACTTCATTGTTGTAGCTTCTTCAATAATGCCGTCCAATTGATTTCTCGAAAGAATTTGACACTAAAAAATGTCAAAGCTGTTTTCAAGGATTGCCGGATTCTTTAGCGGCCGAACTTTGGTGGGTAAAGACAAGGTAGGCAACCGCTACTTCACTAGAACTGAAGAGATCGATGGTATCAGTAAGTGGGTTTCTTCCCCTTTTTCCTTCTTTTCTAGTTTTTGTGTATCCATTTCCGCGCTTTATTTATTTATTTTCACTAAATTGCTCTCTGGGTTTCTTTCAATGATTTGAATTAATTCATTGCTACTTGGGGTCCAGCTTATCCGACGAAAGATTGCTGTTTTCATGCAAATTTGGGTAGTAATGGATTGACGGTTATTAAGCGCTTAATCTAATGTCAAATAAGCTTAATGTGCATTTTTGTTATGTTTAGCTGAAATTTGGATCTTTTTAAAGAATTCGGAGTATTGTTTGTTTGAAGCTGATTATAGTCATTCAAACGCACACATGTATACATCGATTATCCTCTAAGGGAGCTTGTTGTATATGGTTTCTAGTTGATTTTGGTTACGGCACTGACGCACATGTATTCAATGTGCTAGCTCAGCTTTGTGTTCATTTTTTATATTATGAAATTACATGCATTATTTTGTCTCACATTTGGGATTTTCTGATGTTCTAGTGAAAGAGAAAAGATGGGTAGTATTCAAAGGAGAGGAGGATCCGACCTCTATTCCAGGTATGCCGTTCGTGAAAATGTAACTTGTTGCAGCTAAATCTTTTCAGCTGTGTTTGCAGAATACAATTACCGTTTGTAAATATCTTTGATGGCATCTTTACAAGCTGGCTAGGATTTGATTTTTTTGAAATTATCTCTTGAATCCAAGCTACCTGCAATATCAGTTGCTGTTGACTTTGTAGATATGTTGAACCAGCTGTAGGATGATAGTTGTTGGATCTGTTGCTTCTGTCTTAAACTAAATGAGTGCCTTTAATGTCATTGCTGTAGTTGAATGGATTTCCTGGTTGAATGGGCAGCGTAAAAGGGCTCCAACTCCTGAGGTAGTTCAAAATCATCCTTTTGTTTTATGCCAAACTGAGTAATTAAACGTTTTCTTTGAAAAAAAATTGAACATTCTAAAAAATGCATGTGTATGCTTTTGATTTTTGGTTTTCATGTTGGAAACTGAAATCTAAGTGTTGGAATATCACTAGTTGCTAGTTTAGATTGTGCTTCTTCATGTGGGAGATTACAAAGTATTGTAACTCTTGAACAATGTGTTCATGGTCTGATTTGATTAATTTTATGAGAAATTCAAATAATGCTTGATAATATATATTTTTTTTTCTTTTTCAATTTTGAATTTGACTTCATGTTGTACGATTAGAGTGACCAATTCTGTTATTACTTGAACATTATCTCTGCTGTCTAACTTATATATCTATGATGAATAATCAAATAGGTTCCATTGGCTACTTTTCCCTTTGATTCCACATGCCTTATTGTACACCTATTCTCTAAATAAATTTGGTTTGAAAGGATATTTGGGTTAAAGAATTGTTTGTCTGTCACTTTTTAGTTAGCTATTATAGTAGAATCCTATTACTTTTTGTTTTATTATTATTTTCTTAATTTTATGTTCAGGAAATGATCGCACTTGAAGCCAGGCGTGAATTTGTGAGACAGAATGTTGCTCGTATGGGTTACTTGTGTGATGACCTAATGTCTTTTGTTTCATCATGTCTGCTATTTTTGGGTAGATGATTTTTGGTTGACATTTCTGTGATATTATGTCTAATGTTCAAGAACTGTGTTCATTAAAAAGTCAGGAGTTTGTGGATTTGAATGAAGGATTAGGATCTTTGTTACATGGTTAAAGTTCCAAAAAAAAAATGCAAATTGAGTGCTAACTATATGCATTCTTGCTGGGTAGTAACTGAAAAAATGATTAGCCATATCGTATGTCGTTGAAATAAGCTTATGGAATTTACTTGCGCTCTAGTTGCAAAACACCAAATTCTTGATTCAGTATTTATGGTTGTTGAATATCCCACATTAGTTAATTATAAGATGGTTGTGCTCCTTATAATGACATGTGCAATCCTCTCCCTTTGAGCTAGCTTTTGGGGTGAGTTAGGCACGGATTCATTTTCTTAACATGATATCAGAGCCACCGGTTGCAATGTTGGGGCCATCCGCAGGTGTCTGCATATACTTACGCTCCAGGCTTTCCGCTATGTTCGGTCCTGGGCTTGAGGGGAGTGTGTTGAATATCCCACGTCGATTAATTATAAGATGGTTGTGTTCCTTATAATGACATGTGCAATCCTCTTCCTTTGAGCTAGCTTTTGGAGTGAGTTAGATACGAGTCCATTTTCTTAATAATAGTATTAAATATTATGCTCTCATGATTGCAATGGAGGAACTCTTTTATTTTTTTTTCCTTCTAAACTTGTGGCTGCTCATCTTGGGGTCTTCGGTGGCCATCATTTTCATGCAATGATGCCAGTTGGAGGCTTTTCTGCTGGCCTTAAAGTTTGGGGAATCTCTATTCTGCCTACATCCTAGCAATACAGAGTAGGTCAATCTAGGTATTTGACGTTTTGCACAAGTCATCTAAATATCCTAAAAGTACAAAATGTTTGTTTCCTACTGCACCTTTTATTTGATAATAACTTAGTATAATTTTCTGGGGTTGTGCCAAGTGTTGTAACCCAAAACTTGGCAAACTAAGCTTTCATAACATTGTGGTGGATATTAAATTGCGAAAAATTTTCTGCCATATATTTTTCTTTGTAGTTTTTCTTTCTTTCTTTTTATTTTTTTTAAAAAAATATTGATCCGGAATTGTGGAGATAACTTCTGTTTCCTACACTGCTAAGCACAACTTTTTTTGCTTTTAGTCAAAGATATAATTTGACATACATTCCTGTTTTCACTTTTGAAAAGTTCTCAAAAAAGAGGAAGAGGAAAGGAGAGCCAAAGAAGGAATTTCTTGCCAAGTCAGTAGCACGGGTCAGCTGCGAAGACAAAGATGATGGTTATCTGTATTGTTATGCCAATAGGTACATGATACTAATAGCTTTTTTATACAGGTAAAGTTGGCGGTCTAGACTTGAAAAGTTTCATTCAGCAATTTCGAACTGCTGAAGGTATTACCGACTTTCATAGCAATGCATTCTTTTCATTGTTTTCTTAATTTTTCATGACTTGCCAAAGTTTCATTGCTATATCCTGTCACTACAACGTGCACCTGAATTTACACTGTAAGCATAAATACTTATTGCTGTAAAGTATCAAATTTGATAGTTGATGCAATAACACTATGGCATGAAATCTTAAAGATAGACATGAAGAGTTGTAGGAAAGAACAGAATTACATCTCACTTTGAATGTAGCATGCACCTATTTATCATTGCAATTCCTTTCAAGTAGACAGGTCTGCAAATTCTATTTTTGACTCTGTTTGCTTGCTGTTCTTGTTCTCAATGGTGAAAAAGTGGAGCAGGAATCAGATGCAACAAATAAAGCCAGGTGGGTCAACTCAAAACTTCTAGTTGTTATCACATACTTCAGTTAGGTTTTGGCATTTTTGACAGACACTGTTGCAATGTGATTACTCACCTGTGATCTAACTGATCAGGCATTGATTTGCCAGTTGAAGAACGTGTCTATCATTACCCTTAATGGGACTATTCC
>CANXYI011222290.1:0-11580 GCA_948208565.1 Hura crepitans | reverse complement strand
TTTACTTCTTATGTGGATTCCTTAGAGCTCTTCCTAGAGTGGATCACTGGAGTTCACGATAACCTAGTGAGAAGAGCATTTGATAAGGAATTTTAATTCAGTTAATAATAATAAATATTCTATACTCTGCTAATTTATCAGTTATTAATATATTATAATTTTATGAATCTATTATTATTGTCTATTTTTCTCAAAAATTATAAAATTTTGCTACATTTATCTTGAGAAAACCAAAAAAAAAATTATGAACAATGTTGATGTATATTGGCTATTTACATATGAAACTCCCTTGTTTAATCATTCTTTTTTTTGTTCTTAACAATTATTGGCTAATATTAACTCTAATATTACAATTATCATTTAATTTCACTAAGAAAACCCTTTTCTTAACAATCTTGCCATTCTAATTGCCATAAGCTATGCATCTTCCTACCCTACCCTAGATACCCTTCACGTGATAGTTTATACATCTGTGCAAGTGTTAAGTAGAGGCACATGATTGTTTTAAGGGATAGGGAATAGTCACACAACTATTATCTGCCATTCTAATTTTGATTTAGATTTTGTGATTTTCTTTTCCTAATTCAAATCTGATCATATTTTCATTGTTCATGGCACTACATAAATTTTAGTCCAACCTTTTTCAATGTATCTCAACTTAATTTCATCATCTTTGCGTATTCCTCAGAGCAATTTTGACCATTTCTTCTCAATTTCTCAATCTCTTGCTTCCTTTCATTGATAATCTATCTAATGATGATTGGAAAATGCTTACATCTTTGGGCTTAGTTGGTATGAGATTTTTAGCTTCTATCAAGCTAGATATACCATTCCTAAAACTTATTGCTCGCTTTTTGGATTTGCCAAATCATATTTTTGCTTTGGTTCTCAAGAAATTTGCCCTCTAATCTAAGAATTTCGGGCCATTTTAGGGTTCTATTATCAACATGACCATTCTTTAATTATGCCTGACCATATATACCATATCTTTCTCAACTTAGTCCCATTTTAAGGTTGGATCAGCCTCAATATACTTATATCTTGACTCAAAATCACCAACTTGACCTAGAGAATTTATTTTTTTTTGAATGGCCATCATAATGTGAGAAGAATCAACATTATTGCCTATTGCCTTATTTGTTAGTTCCTATTGGTCAATCCTTTAAGAAAAGGTGAGTTCTTGATAATTGGCTTCCTTTAATATCTTCATAGGGCTTACAACTTAGTTCCTTTAATCTTAGCTAAAACTTTACTAGGCTTTGATAAGGTACATCATAATCATACCTCCTCTTTTTCTAGTAGCTTATTATTGCTTAAATTATGGCTCTAAGAAAAATTAATGATATTCCTTCCAAAGGAAAGTTTATAAGGGTATCAACTTAGGCTTCAACCTCATAGAAAAATCCATATTACTAGGAATAACACCAAGGATTGGAGTTAATTCTTAGAAGGGTTAATTGATAATGCCATCCACTTGATCTACCCGTGGTGGAGATTATCACATGTTACACTTCCTTTTTTAAAAGGGTTATGGTCTTACTTGGCTTTAACTGGTACACACCCTCTTGCTTAAGTTACCAGTTTAGGCATCATCAACATATTCCTATCCCAAGTGATCTATCCTTCATGAAAGGTGGCTACTAGAAAAATTGAGCTTAGATGTGACATAATCAAAATGTGTCCCATATGACCCATTCAAGATATCATTAACATTCAAGAGGAGGATGAAATTATTGTTTTGACTTCTTCCACTACTTATAGTTCATAAGTCGATCACCAAAATAAGAGATTAGGCTTTTGTGATTATTCTTTTAGAAATTACTTAAGCTTTAAATGCCATTTTTACATTCTGTTAGATTTTTTTCTTTTTAGCTTCAGCATAATATTGTTGGAAAGTATAAAATTTGGGTAGAATTTCCTTTTCTTTTCATTGTACTTTGCTTTGTAGAATAATTGATAAATTTTATTTCATTATGCTTTGCCAATCACATATTTATTCATCCATCATCTTTTGATAAACAATAAAAAGAAACTCGCTTTTACATACTCATTTGACTATCCTAACCTTAACAACACTACAACATGATAATAATTATCAAACAATCATATGCAATAGTAACTTACGCACAACAAATTGAATTTAGTGAGGGTTTTTTTACTAGTAGATATTTTAAGGGAAATATTTCTTTAAACAATCCTTATTTGCAAGTTCTTAAATTTCTTTTCCATCTAGGTCTAATAACCTAGTTACTCCATTTTTCAAGAGACATTTGACTATAAACAATCCTTCCCAATTAGGTTTAAATTTGCCCGTTGGATCTTTTAAATTTGACTGTATCTATTTTAGAAATAAATCTCTTTCTTTAATCTTGTAAGGTTTAATTCACTTTTTAAAAAACCTTGTCATTCTTTTTTGATATAACTGATTATGATACAAGGCCTTTAGTCTTATCTCATCTAATAGAGATAGTTCTTCATTCCTACTTCTTGCCCACTCTGCTTCAAGCATATTGGTTTTAATGAGAACCCTTAGAGATTTCATTCTTAATTCAATGGGTAGTATAGCTTCTACCCCATATACCAATGAGTAAGGGGTGGCACTAGTAAATGTCCTAATGGTCTTGTAACCTAAAGAGTAAAAGGTAATTTTTTTACCCAGTTTATAGAACTTTCACCATCTTGGCTAAAATTTTATTTATGGTCTTATTAGTTGCTTCTACGGCTCTATTAGCTTAAAGCCTATACAATGATGATTTATGGTGTTGAATTTTGTATTTCTCAAATAGATTCTTGGTTTCTCCTTAAAATTAGAAATTGTTATCCATCACTAACCATTATCCATCATTATGTGATAAGGCACTCCATATCTACAAATGAATTAATGTTTAATGAATTTTTATATCTGCCTTAACCTATTTTGATTAAAGGATTATGCTTCCACCCATTTAGAGAATAGTCTATAGCTACATAATAAAATTGTGCCTATTAGAGTTAGGTCTTATTTTTGCCATAATGTCAATTCCCCATGCTAAGAATGGCCATAATGATGATAGAATGTATAACTCAATAGGTAGTACATGTTTGAGATTAGATAAATTTAGTAATCATGGCATCTTTTAACAAATTTAAAGTAATATATTTCCATTGTGATCTAATAATATATTTGCCTTAATATCTTTTTTACTAATATCGCACCATTCATATGTGGTCTACATATGCCTATATGTACTTTTTCCATGACTTCCTTAGCTTTTTTTTATCTAGACATCTAAACTGTACACCAATTGATTGTCTCATATAGATTTGCCAATTAAAATACAAAAATTGAGAAGCATTTTTCTTTAATGACATTTTTTTCTTTATCCTCTAAACTCTTTAGGAAATTCTCCCTTTTTAGGGTAACTTTCAATTCCATTATACCTAGGGTACCTACTCCTTTTACCTCTATTAAGATGTTACCACCTTCTCTAATTCATAAATAGATAATAATGAGGAGGATATTATTGTAAAGGGTGATAACAATTTCTTTTTATGATCCCATATGCTAGCTAGACTTGCCAAAGTATCAACCATTTAATTTTCTTCCTTCAAATGAAGTAAAATTGTACGGAAGAGAACTTTTATCCAAATTTATTGACTATTTCAATGTAAGTCTTCAACTTGTCATAGGGCTTCAACTTATCTTCTTTTATCTCCCACTTGCCTTCTACTTAATGAATGACTAGCATGGAATCTCCCCATATTTCCACATCTTTTACTCCTAAAGCCATAATGGATTTCAAAGCAAATAAGAAAGCTTTATATTCAACCATGTTATTAGTGACTTTAAAGTTGAGCTTTCTTACTATAAGGATTGCTTCTCGCTTAGGTAGTAGTAGGATTATGCCAATATCAGTTCCCTTTTGGTTAACCATCCTGTCAAAGAACATTTGCCAACCTTGGATACTTATCACTCTTAAATGCTCATTAGAGAATTCTACTTTCCATTCTAAATCATCCATAATAGATTGTTGGGCAAGGAATTCAGCTATAGCTCTTTTTTATTGTCTTTTTAGTAACATACTTTATGTCATGCTTTTATAGGATCACTATCCATTTTACTAATTTTCCCAAAAGTGAAGGGACCGAGTACAATATTTTAATGGGTCCAACCTAGTAACTATAGTCACTTTATAGGATAAGAAATTTTGTTCCAATTTCTTAATTGCCCAGACCATAAAAATGCATATTTTTCTACCTCAGGATATTTGATCTCATATGCTAAATATTTCCTATTGAGATAGTAAATTGCATTCTCTACTCTCTTATCACTTTTTGTGTAAAGCATTGCCCTTATTAATCTTTTTCTATTATTAAATAAAATATGAGGGATTTGCCAGGTTATAGTGGCCATAATATAACCGGTGACAGTAGATAAGCTTTGATTTTCTCAAATGCCTCTTGGCATTCCATTATTAATTCTATGGGCTAATTATTTTTTAATAGTTTAAAGATCAATTTGCATATGGAAGTAAGCTAAGTAATAAACCTTAAGATATATTGGAGTTTTTATATGAATCCTTTAATCTCTGTCTCTATTTTAGGCATAAGCATGTCTTGGATGGCTTTTATTTTTGTAAGATCTACCTCTATAGCGCGATAACTTACTACATACCCTAGAAGCTTGCTAAAGGTAACTCTGAACATACACTTCTTTGGGTTAAGCCTTAAGTTATATCTATCCACTTTAGTCAAAAAAATTTCTCAAGCTTCCATGTGTCCTTCTCTAGTTTTGGCTTTCACTATCCTATCATCTACATACACTTCCACCTCCTTATGTATGCTATCATAAAACAAGGTTGTTACCATACATTTGATATGTGGCACCTGCATTTTTTGGACCAAATGAAATGACTCTATAACAATATGTTCCTTATTTAATGATAAAGGTGGTTTTTATCTTATTTAGGATTGCCATAAGAATTTGATTGTATCTAGAGAATCCATAAGCTAATTAATACATGGCATGTAGGGCAGTGTTATTTATGAGTACATCAATACATGAGAGTAGGAAATCACCTTTAAGACAAGCCTTATTCAAATCTATATAATCTGCACACATTTTTACTCAACCATCCTTTTTAGATACTAGTACTATATTAGCCACCTAAGTAGGGAATTCTACTACATCTAAGAATTTAACTTCTATTTACCTATTTACTTCATCCTTGATTTTACTAGCCCATTCAGGTCTTATCCTTTGAAGTTTTTGTCTTATAGGCTTGGTGTCAGGATAAGTTAGGATGTAATATTAGGCTATATCTCAATCTATTCTAGACATATCATTATAAGACTAGTAGAACACTTTTTTGTGTTTTCTCAAAGCCTTTTCTATGGATTTTCTTTCTTTGTTGGATAAGTCATATACTAGTAATATGATTTTAGGATTTTTTTCATCCTCTAAGTTAAATTCTATTGTATAGATAGAGTTAATATTAAATATACTCATTTGATGATTATTGTAAAGTTTAGTGCCATCAGGTAGGATATCAAACAAGTAAACAAAATTAGAGTTAATTTTATTGAAAGAATTGTCATCAAAACAATCTAATGTTAAAAATAAATCATCTAAAGTACTATCTACTTGAGCAAAATCTTGTATGGCAATAATCACATTTGGAATCATAATCTTTTCAAGCTTCTAGTCTTCCAAGTTTAGGTGCTTTATCTTTAAAATTTCATCTTCATTACCCCTCAACCTTAGGTTCTCTCTTCTTTGGTTAATTATTAGATTTGAAAAGATTTTGAAATGAGGTTTAAGTATGCCATTGATTTGTTTATGTTCAAGTTGACCAATTTAAAAATTATTGGTAGTAATGAAGAAGTCACTTAACTTGTTGCCATGTTTCGGTAATTTATTCATCTCCTGATATCCCAATCTTTTCTTGTGTGTTTGTCCTTTAAAATCTAGGAATTTGGGAATTCAGTTACCATTTTTACCTAAGCCTATACCTAGAAAGAAAATGTACTATTTTATGATACTTGACATGTGAGGATCCATTTCGTCTTCATATATCATAGCCACTTAGAATCCTAGCAATGGTGGTTTTTATAAATTTAAACTTGCGATTGTGTCTGTTGTCGTGAAAGCCTTTAATTCTACTATCCCATTATTTTTTGGAAATTTGATCATTTGGTGAAGTGTAAATGGGACTCTACCATGTTTATGGAACCATAGGCACTCTAGAAGTATGGCAAAGGTTATAGGTATGTCCAAAATATTGAAAGTTACCTCATTTTCAATTAGTCCTATTTTTACCAAAGTAGTAATTTTTCTTTCTACATTACATTTAGTGTCATCATAGGCTTGGATTACCATGTTGGATGCCTCTAAGTCTTCTTTCTTCAGGCTAAAGGTTTCCATGAGTTTAGATGGTATCAAATTTATAGCGGATCCATCATTTACCATGGCATATGTTGTGCGCTTCCTTTTAACTTTAGCTTTGATGTACAAAGGCTTATTATGATCTTTTCCTTCCATTGGGAGGTTATTATCTGAAAATAGAATAAGGCATGTGTTATTGTTCACTATTCAATTAACTACTTCTTTAAGTCTAGCAATAGTTTTGGTTTACATTGAATCTAAAGCCTTCACTAAAGTTTCCCTATAGTTTCTTGAGGCCATCAAGAGATCTCATACACTAGCATATGCTTGGGTTTTTTTGAGCTATCTCAAGAAAGCATCTTCCTCTTCTTCTTTTGGTATAGAACTTTTTTCCTTACTTTTTTGTCTTTCTCTTTCTTATTATATAGTTTCCCACTTCGAGTGACACATGTTACTTCAGTGAGTTTATCATCACTTATCTCTTCCCAAAAGTTAGTTGTTTCTTTTTCTTTATCACTATCCCAAATGTTGAGTTGTAATAAAGCTACTTGATTTACCCCTACTTCAAGTATGAATTCTTCACTAAACCTAAAGTAATCATTAAAAAATTTTCAGAAGAAGAGGCCTTATTATGATTTGGATTATTTTTTGAGCTAGAACAACATGGCGTAAATGGATATAACTATTAGTATCATGTCTTTTTCCTTAATGATAATTGCAATAGGCATTTAGGTCCCACTTAGGAGGTAAGGGATTTGGTAGTGGTCTAGGATTAAGTAGCATAACGAGACCCTTCTCTTTAAGCTTTTCTAAAACCTTGGATAATGGTTTTCTTATGTCTAAGAATTTTTGATTTCTTGCAGCATGGATATTAACGAACTTTTGATTGGAAGTCCCAAATCCCAAATTTCCTTTCCAACTTTGCTTTTTTCTACTTTCAACATCTTCGACCCTTAGAGTAGTGTCATAGACTTCTGAAAAGCTTTTAAATGAAGATATTGTAGTTTGTTGGAGATGTATAGGAATGCATTTTCTGCCACAATCCTTACTTGATCTTTTTTTAAGGGCAATACTTCCATTTGAGCATTCTTATTTCTCCATCTTAATAAGAAATTCAAAAAATTATCATCAGATTTTTGCTTTATAAGTTCAAGATTATGTAGTGAAATCTCAATATTGGTATTAAAAGTATATTGTTTGGTAAATGCTCTAACTAATTTAGTCTAATTTTGGGTAGTGACTTCATCTAGCTTATAGAACCACTTTACCAATACCCCTTCTAATGATAGAACAAATAGATTGGTAATTTATCTTTCACTTAAGCACGTGGTACCCATTATGGTAGCATATTGCCTAATGTCCATTTTAGGGTCTCCTTTCCTATTGATTTATGATAGTTAGGCATTTTAAACTTGCTTGGAAATCTAACCTCACAAATATAGCAAAGGACTTTAAATTTCTAATGCAATATTTTTGTGACCTTGTACTAACTTTCTTAACTTATCTATTTCAATTTTGACCTCTATGGTGGCCTCTTGCCTTACAGCATTAACCACTTTTTCTTTCTTGTGGTTCATGTAATCCTTTTATAACCTTAAAATTATTGTTGGCTTCTTCAGCCCTTTTCTTTTATCTTTAATGACTTCACTCTCACCAATACCTAGGCTAGCTTCATTGGCATTCAACCAAGTATTCTTCCTTTTGTCTAGTGCTTTGGTATGTGCCTTAAGAATTTGAGCTAGGAATTACTTCATTTCTTTATTAACTAACATAATGGTTCATGAACTCCTTTCTAACCGTCCACTTCTATTCATAGTCTAAGTAAGTCAAGAGCCTATTATAATTGTATTGTATTTTGGAAATTTTGATTTTTAGCCTATGGTAATTTATATGTATGCATGAAGGGTTATAGCATAACATAACAAATAATGTCTTTCTAAACTTATCACTCCCACACAAGGGTAAATTCGATTTCTATCCTAGTTAGATTTAAATTCATATATCAACTAGGACATATGAATTCTACTCATGGCATCTTACCTACTAAATTTGAATTCTAGCTAATTGAGTTTATTTAAAGTAGATCATAACATTTTTTTATGGGAAAATGAGAGGTAATTAATTTGCCTTAGAGTTCTAAAGTAGCTATGAAAGACTTCTAAGGAAACTTAGCTAACATGAGTTTAGATTCTTCAAAACAAATGGGTACCTAAGGATAGATCTTAGGTTTATCCTATATAAGGCTTTGAGGTTTAGACATGGATTGGGATGGAACATAACCCTTATGTACTAGTCTTTTTAGGGATAGAACGTTTCACGGCATCCAAAAAGGGTAGAAACTCGCAGTTTCAAAGTTTAATATAGGTCCCAACATATAGACTACTAAGTGAGTTTTTAGTGCCAACCATATTTTAAGAAGTGTGATATTACTTATCCCTAAAAAAGTTACCACTGTGAGCTAGACAAGCTCACAACAAGGGAAATTGTTAGGAGTCACCACTCGATGCAAATCAAAAATCAATTAACTTGGCATAAGTGCTTTAATCCATGATAGGGACTAAGACATTGATTATTAAATAACTAGATTAGTGGTTGACACTTAATAATGATTACATTTAGTAATTAGTGTACATTCTCTATATTAACTAGTAAAACCATGCTTTATAATGCAAAATGCAATTTCCTCATATCTAAATTCATAATCAGACACATAATTAATATAATTATGGTAAAATATGTTGGAAATTCATAATAAAATATAATATAGAATTTTGATCAATGTAACTACTCCAATATGCAATATAATTCTCATATAATCATGCCATTATTCTTATATGAGTTGGAAAATATGTTTATGATCTAAAAATACAATTTAAACAATTTTTACCATAATGAATAATGTGAATAAAAATTGAAAACGATTTTTATTATGAATAATCAAGATATAAAGCTGTATTTTATGAGAAAACCTTATTTTAATGGTACTAATTCCATATACATGATGAAAACATGCTTTTCATGATGCACAAAACAAGTTATGGCCCTCAGGACCTACCAGCAATGAAACTTCAAGCTCACCAATGATTTGCTATAGAACAATACCAAATTTGTGGAATATCTCATTACACAACAGAATGACTTATCTCTAATAGTTTTTAGGCTTCTACAATATTTTGAATAATTCAAACTATTATTTTATTGCTCTGAGACTTAGCTAAAGCTCTTAAGAAATTCAAGAAAATAATCAGTTTGAGCAATCTCTCGAATTATATAGAGAATACTTTATTACTAAACACTTAACATTGAAGGGTATTTATAGG
Source organism: Hura crepitans (assembly GCA_948208565.1). NCBI lineage: Eukaryota > Viridiplantae > Streptophyta > Magnoliopsida > Malpighiales > Euphorbiaceae > Hura > Hura crepitans. The sequence continues at coordinate 1,896 of CANXYI011222290.1, read as the reverse complement.
TGTTGATTCTAATAAGTTTTGCTTTTACATCTACTTTTGATGTTCAAGTCGATTAGAATGACTCTAGTTTGATTATCTCACTTTTAAGTTTTTAAAGACTAGGTGTTTGAGTTAGAACATAATTCTACTGTTCTTATCAAAATCTAGAAAGACATGTCGCACAGTTGTTCATTATAGTCATGCGATGGTATGTACTGTCGCGATGGTTCTCTTACCAAATGGAGATCTTGGTGTTCTTTATAGCTTACAAATAGGGTCCACTCACTCTCATTCCTCACTTTATCTTTATTAGAGACTATTTCTAAAACTAATGAACAATCCTTATCCCATTTTGACTTTTTTCTTCTTAAATGACAAAATGACCATTTTACCCCTGATGAGGATTTTCCACTTTTTTCAGTATTCTTCTCCATAAAACATTATTTTACTTGTGTTTCTAGTTATCATCATTAGACTTATAGGACTCAAAATCTAATGCTTACATTTATACATCCTTATTATTCAAAAGTCAAAACAATTAATTGATGTATGTCCACACGAACTCAAACTTCTCACAGAAAGAGGTCCATGTAGACCTATAAAAGTGATCCAAAAACTCAACTTACAATATTTATTATCAAGAATCTGTTAAACACATAAAAAACCATGCATAATGCTAAACTTACTCCTATAATTGACATAGGGATTGCCAAGAATCACCTTACATATTCAATTATTCATTGGAGATCATTAGTTTATAAATGGACATATTTAAAGGCCTTAGGCCTACCTTATGATGGAACTTTAACAAATAAATCAAAGGTTGAGGTTTTAGAAAGAAATTAATAATTTAGTATAGGCTAGGACTAGTAGAATAGTGATTCCATATTAGGGTTTTCTTAGAATTATTCCAATAGGTAGAATGGTTCATTGAATCGAGTTTTTATAGGCTTTTGATAACGGGATTTCTATCTAGTAAATAGGAAGTCTATCAAAATAGAAAATAGATGTCAAATAGGAATTTAAAGATTTTGGAAACTTTTTGGATGTAGGTTCGTGAGAACTATGGGCTATAAATGTAGTTCGAGCAAACTTTGGGCCATATAGGATGTACAGACTTTCGGCGAGTGAATGTGGTTCCTACAGACTTAAATCTCTGAGGTCGGTGCGGACTAAAGTTCAGGCTAATTTGACTTGTTACTTGGGCTCATTTTTGAATATGATCATAGGCTCAAACTTAGGGTGCTTACACAAATATTTACAAATTTAGGTATTATATTCAATGAATTCAACTAGGTAAATAGAAAAATATTCAATTTAATAAAATGTATCTTATCTAATAATATATTTTTCTATGTAGTTCTAATAAAAATAATAATAATTTAGTTACATATATATTTCATTTTAGTAAAATTTTCATTTCAAATATTTTTTTAATGAGAATTAAATATAATATAAAATATTATATTCAATAAATTTAGGTATAAGATTCAATATTATATAAATTTAGGTATTATATTCAATAAATTTAACCACCTAAGTAGAAAAAATATTCTATTTAATAAACATATTATAAAATATACTATTTAAGAATATATTTATTTAATAATATATTTTTCTATTTAGTTCTAATAAATAAATAATTTTCTAAATAGTAATTTACTTACATATATATTTTAATTTAGTAAAATTTTCTTTTTAAATAAAATTTTTAATGAGAATTAAATAAAATAATAAAAATATTTTAATTTAAAAAGTTTCGTTCATGTTCTACTTTTATATATGTGTGTGCATATATAGACAATCATGTAATGAAAATTATATTTTAAAATTAAAATTTCATGTAAATACCTAATTATATTTAATATATATATATATATATATATATATATATATATATATATATATATATATATA
>CANXYI011222266.1:0-11580 GCA_948208565.1 Hura crepitans | reverse complement strand
TGATGTGAAAATTATTAAAAAATAAGAATAGCCTGTATGAGTAACAACCTAGAGATAGATAGGTTGACCGGTTAACTAGGGATAGATAGCAGCTACTAGGCACATCGATCTTTGATGTTGGTTACGAGTCCACTCATAGTTTGACCTAAAAACCTATCTTAATGATTTTGGATTCTCTATGTAGGTGAAGCCACCATATAGGTCCCACAACATCGCTGCATGGGTTTATGCTGGTGCAGTAGCCGTTTAGGTCCTACAGGGCCATTGAATTGGAGGATCCTATTATCCATAGGTTTTTAATGTTCTCATTAATATGGGTAGAATAAATATAATTGCATACTTTAAAGTAAAGTAAATTTGATAATATATACACTACATAAATTTGATTATGTAAATAATGAATTTTGACAAGAATGAAATAATAGAATTAATTTTTCATATTAATTGGTGTATCAATGTATTTATGAGTGGCATATAATTATGTGCATTGTTTATGAATTTTGAGTGATATGAATATATTGATGATAAGTATTGCTATTTTGTGATTATATTTGAGAAGTGTTAATTTCTCATATTAAATAATACACACACATGGCATGAATAATGATAACTATAATTGTTATAATGGCAAATTAGTACTAGTATACACTTTGGTAGAATAAATGTAAATATATAATTACATGTAAAAATTATTTTGATTACACCACTAAGCAATTTGCTTAGCATATCATTTTGTTTGTGATACGTAGGTAAGAAGGACAATTGAGCCATACCTCTAGATATCCAGATAAGTAAGAGAAGACTTTGCTTTTTGGTATATTTTGATGATATACATAAATTATGTAATGTATAGACTATAGGAAGGTGCACTCTTATGTTAGTTGTATATAATTTTAGGCTTAGGCCATAGCATGTCATTTTATAGATGGGTCTATAACTATAAACCTAAAAATGCTTCTAAGTTTATTTATGCATGACTAACATCTCTTTTTGAGGTTGAGACTGTGTGTTGTTGAAGTGATCAGAAGGATCATAAAGTAGGGGTTTGATTGAGAAAAATATATAGAAGTATTTTTCTTAGTACAGGTTACAATTTAAAATTTTTTTATAGTGCCCAATACATCTATTATGCTATTGAAATTTTGGTACAAGGAATTATAATTTTGGACATGTAACTTGGCTTTGAAAAGATTTTTGAAAAGCAAAAATTTTTTGTGTTCACATAATTGTGAAATGTTTTATATAATATTAAAGTATAAGTTGAGGTAAAATAATATGTTATATAGCACATCTTTGTAAGGTATAACAACACAATCGAGTAAAGAGTGTCACATTTAGTGGTATTCGAGCTTTAGTTTAGGTGTTCCTAGGTAATATAAGAGCACTATAGGGGTCAAGTCTATACATAACATAATTTAATGATATTGAGACTTATTAATTGTTCTTGTGCTTGCAGTTAGGATGAGTGCTCTACAAAAGGAAGACGAAGGACAGGCTTTTATGTCTGTGGGATGGGAGTTTCATAGAGTGGCATCCATGTCTAGGAATACTACTAAACATACATCATTTGTAGCTTAGGGTCCACTAGCCTTTGTACAGGAGATACTGCAGCTATTAAGATAGGCTATAGTGGCTGCGCCACTGCTAGCACCACAGCAATAGGAAATTCCCTTGGCTCTCTAAAAGACTTACTTAGAGAGAGTCAATAGAATAGGAGAGAGTCAATAGAATAGGAGCAGAGGATTTCAAGGGAAAGGGTGAAGTGGATCATATGACAACTAAATATGAACTAAATTGCACAGAGAAAATAATGAAGCAAATGTTTTATATAGTAGCTAAAAAGTGAGTTGTGCCATCTCTTTACTTTAAGAAGAAGCTTCAAAATGGTGGGATGATTTAATAGAATATAAGTTAGAAGAGGAACTAACCTGGGACTTTTTCCTTGATGAGTTTTACAAGAAGTACATACTTGAGAATTATTTAGATGATTACAGGCAGTAGTTTATGGACCTCAGATAAGAGTAGAAGTTTGTGGGGGAGTATCAAAAAGATTTTTCATGCTTAGTTGCTATGCTTAGCATATTATCATTACAGAGGCTACAAAGTGCAAGTGGTTTAAGAAAGGGTTACATGTGGAGATCAAGTCTCAAGTAGTTCCTATGAAGATCATAAACTTTAACCAGTTAGTGTTAGTTTGTCGATCTATTGAGAAGATGTAGAAATAAAAGTAGGAATACTATCTGAAGAAGAGATCTTCTATTCTTAGATTATCTAGCTTTGCTCAGTGGACGGATAAGAGATTTTTGGGTAATTAGAATGGAGCACCACAATAATCACAAAAATAAGGTCAATCTCAGAAGACAACCTAGGTAAATCAAAACAAGGGTAAGACTAGTCAGTAGTCACAGGTGGCTAGTACACCTGGTTCTATAGCTAGAGACAATTAGATTCCTCAGTGTCCAATATGCCATAAGAGACATAAAGGGGAATATTGGTAGAAGAAGATAGAGACATGTTTTGAATGTGGTTCATTGGATCATTATAGTAAGGATTACCCTAAGAGATCTTAGGATAGACTTGGATCCACACCAGTTTCCATCAGAAGATAGAAGAGAGATTAAGGAGATAAGTCAGATAGAGCTCAGAGGGATAGATTAGAGTCCAGAGTTGAGCACAAAGCTCTTACCTAACAGTATGCTATTAGGGCATGAGAGGAAGCCGACAAGCTAGACATCATAACTGATACATTCTATCTCTTCGAGTCACCTATATTAGCTTTGATTAATATGGGGTCTACACATTTATATGTTTGTACACCATGAGCATAAGAACAGGGGTTAGAGTTAGAACTTATGGACTTAGAAATTTTGGTTAGTAATCCCTTAGGTCAGCATGTCACAATAAATAAGGTTTACAAGCAGTGTCCGTTAATAGTATGTGAACACCAATTTTTTGTTAATTTTATTGAACTACCATTTAATGAGTTTGATCTAATATTAAGCATGAATTGGCTATCCAAGTATCAAGCAATAATTGATTGTAAGTTGAAGCAATTAACTCTTAAGGATAAGGAACAGGTTAAGATTATAGTAGCGGGTAAGAGGACTAACTTTTTGTCTAATGTTATCTTGGTAGTTACTGCTAGATGGATATTAAGAAAAGGCTATCAGGCTTTATCTTGCACATTTGTATGACACAAGAAAGGAGAGTCTAGATGTAAGTAGAATACCAATAGTGTTAAAATTCATGGATATTTTTCTAGAAAAGTTACTTGGTTTACCTCTAGAATGGGAACTCGAGTTTAGTATTAAAGTATTACCTGGCATTACTCTATTATCTATAGCTCTCTATAGAATGGCTATTATAGAGCTAAAGGAGTTGAGGATTAAACTTCAAGAGTTGTTAGATAAAGGCTTTATCAGACCTAGTGTTTTCACCTTGAGGAGCACATTATTTGTGAAGAAAAAAATTGGTACTCTTTAGTTGTGTGTAGATTATATTCAATTGAATAAAGTGACTATTAAGAATAAGTATCTATTGCCATAGATTGACAACCTTTTTGTTTAACTTAAGGGTGTGCGAGTATTCTCTAAGATTGATATGAGATCTAGTTATTATCAGTTAAGAGTAAAAGAGTCTAATGTAGCAAATATGGCATTTAGAACTAGATATAGCCACTATAAGTTCTTAGTATCGCTATTTTGGCTTACTAATGTGCTTTTATGGATTTAATGATTTGAATTTTTAGATAATACCTAGATCATTTTGTCGTTGTCTTTATTGATGACATTTTGGTTTATTCCAAGAACAAAGAGAAACATGAGTATCATCTTAGGATAGTTATGCAGGTTTTGAAAAAAGAGAAGCTTTATGCCAAACTCAACAAGTTTGAGTTTTGGCTTAGTGAGGTATCTTTTTTAGGATACATTGCTTCAATAGAGGGGGTTAGAGTTGATCCTAGTAAGATATAAGCTATTATGAGATGGAAACCACCAAAGAACACCACTAAGATCAAGAGCATCCTTAGATTGGCTAGTTATTACAGATGGTTTGTCAAAGGATTTTCCTTGATAATAGTACCTATGACTCGTCTTTTAAGAAAAGATGTCAAGTATGCTTGGGATGAGAAATGCTAAGAGAGTTTTGATAAGCTTAAGGCAATATTGACTAAAGCTCCAATTTTAGTTCAACTAGTTTTTTGGAAGGACTTTATTCTTTATAATTATGCTTCATATAATGGGTTGGGTTGTGTTCTCATGCAAGAAGGCAAGGTGGTTACCTATGCTTCTAGATAATTGAAGCTATATGAGAAGAACTACCCTACTCATGATCTGTAGTTAATAGCAATGGTATTTGCATTGAAGATATGGAGACATTATCTTTATGGTGAGGAGTGTTACATATGCATAGATCACAAGAGTTTAAAGTATCTTCCAATACAGAAAGAGATAAATTTGAGACAAAGGTGATAGATAGAGTTGATAAAAGATTATGATTGTATGATTGATTATTATCTTGGCAAAGCCAATATGGTGGCTGATGCTTTAAGTAGAAAATTCATAGCAGCTATGAAAGTCATGAATGTTAGATTTTAGTTTATGTTTGAGAAAGCTTTGTTAGCAGAGATACATGTCAAGCCAAGTTTGTTGCAGTAAATTAGAGATGGTCAGAAGGAGGATCACCGATTGTCGAGTGTGATAAGTGCCATCCAAGAGAGGAAGCCCATTGAGTATGAACTAAAGAGTGATAAATGTCTATATTACCATGACAAAATTTATATTCCAAATATTGAAGAATTGAATAAATAAATTTTATATGAGGAGCATAATACTCTTTATGTTATATATCTTGGTAGCACGAAGATGTATTAGGATTTAAAGTTGTCACATTGGTGGCTAAGTATGAAGAGAGATGTATCAGAATATGTGACTAGATGTCTCACTTGTCAACAGGTGAAGCCATAACATTAGGTTTCATCTAGTTTACTACATCTTATAGCAATTCCAGAATGGAAATGGGATAAAGTCACTATAAACTTTGTAGTTGTTTGCCTATGACAAGAAATAAGCATGATTTCAGTATGGGTTGTGGTGGATCGTCTCACCAAGATAGCTCATTTTACACCATTAAGGATGGACTATTCCATGGAGAAGTTTATTGAATTGCATATGGATGAAATAATTAGATTGTATGGAGTGCCAGCTTCAATCATATTAAATCAGGACCTATAATTTACTTTAAGGTTTTGGAAGAAACTTCACAATGCCTTGGGTATTCAATTGAGTTTTAGTATGGCATTCCTTCCGCAGACTGATAGATAGTTGGAAAGAGTCATTCAAGTAATCTTGTGATACTTGCGTGATTTGATGTTAGAATTTATATTTTATGATGTTATGCTTATGAAGAAGCATCTTTAACAGGTTCTTGAAGATATGTTAAGAAGTTGCACCATCAAGTACAAAGGTGGTTAGAATAATTATCTATCATTAACAGAATTCACTTACAACAACAATCATCAAGTGAGTCTAGGATTGGCTCCATATAAGGCATTGTATGGAAGAAAGTGAAGAACACCAATATTTTAGAATAAGCTTAGTGAAACAAAACTCATGGGACCAAATGAAATAAAAGATATGGAGGACAAAGTAAAGATTATCAAAGATAGATTGAAAGCAGCTTTTAATAGGCAGAAGTCATATGTAGATCTCAAAGGGAAAGATGTTGAATTTAAAGTAGGAGATAAGGTATTTCTGAAGGTTTTGCCATGAAAGAAGGTTCTATATTTTGGCAAGAAAGGAAAGCTATGTTTGAGGTTTATTAGGCCATACAATGTGACATAACATGTGGGGCCAGTAGCCTATAGACTAGCATTGCCACCAGAACTTCAGTAGATTGACGATGTCCTCCATGTTTCAATGCTTAGAAGATACAGATTTGATGCAACTCATGTCTTATCTTTGGAAGAAGTTCAAGTTAGGCCATATTTGTCTTATGAAGAAGAACCTACTAGAATTCTGGTTAAGAAGTTAAAAAATAAAGGAACAAGATAGTTTCATTGGTGAAGATTATTTGGAAACATCATGGAATGGAAGAAGCAACTTGGGATTTAGAAGCTCAAATATGCAAGGAATATCCACATTTGTTTAAACCAGGTAATTTCACGGATGACATTTATTTTAAAAGGGAAAGTAATGTAATGACCTAAAAATCCCAATTTACATGAATAGTACTTTTTCCAAATGAATAGTGCTCTCAAGACTCAAGGTGCATTAAAGTTACTAGATGAAAGTATTAGTCATAAAATAATTTTGGGTAAAGTTTAAAAATAATCATAATACATTTGATTGGTTGAAAATGCTAAGAAAGTTTTTACGGTAATGTCTTATGAATAGTGACCAAGGCAAAGCTAAACTATAAATAATTTTCAAAGTTGCTTAGAAAATTATGAAACTTATATAACCTAATACTCAAAAATTCCAATGAGTCTAATGGCACTGGAATAAGAAATTTTAGAGTTTGGAAAGTATTTTATTTAAATTTCGAGACGCGAAAAATTGGCATTTTAATCCGATTTCTTTTGATTTTTGAGCATCAATTTTTAGAGCATGTAGAGACTTGATTAAATTAATTTTAAGAAGTAGAATAAGTGAAAAAGAAGTTAAAATAGGAGAGAAAAATTTATTTAATGCATTAAAAAAATAAATGTTCAAAAACTATGAATATGTTTGTAATTTTGACTTTTTGGTCAAAATTATAAAAACTTTCCCTCACTTCTCTCTCTCTCTCTAAACTCGACAACATGGAGAAGGGATTTTTCTACATTTTTTATCTTTGATTCTTCCATTTTAAGCAAAAATTCAAGCATTCCATCATGAAGACTAATCATCTAGGGCCTATAAATGCATAATCAGAAGGTTTTTCATAGAAAATTGGAGGAAAATCACAAGAATTCAGGTTAGATGAATAGTGCCCACTTTTAAATTGGGTAAGAATTTCAAAAAAACTAACATTTTTCCCTTAATCAATAAATACCCAAGAATCGAAAAATGTGGTCTTTCATAGTTTTTGGATACCGTATGATTTTATACGATTTTTCTAAAATTGAGTCTATGATGGATAGTTACTAAAATGAAGTGGGATGCAATAAGGTCAAGGTGAAGGTTTAGATGGTCCTTGTAGGATTTTTTTACCACGGTAGGTATGCGTATTTTATTTGAATTTTAGGATGCATAAAATTGGCATTTTAATCCGATTTCTTTTAATTTTTTAGCATCGATTTTTAGAGCATGTAGAGAGTTGATTAAATTAATTTTAAGAACTAGAATGAGTGAAAAAGATGTTAAAATGGGGGAGAAAAAATTATTTAATGCATTAAAAAAATAAATGGTCAAAAACTATAAATAGGTTTTAATTTTGACTTTTTGGTCAAAATTAAAAAAACTCTCCCTCACTTCTCTCTCTCTAAACCCGACAACATAGAAAAGGGATTTTTTTTGCATTTTTCATCTTTGATTCTTCCATTTCAAGCTAAAATTTATGTATTCCATCATGAAGACTAATTATCTAGGTCCTTTAAATGCATAATTAGAAGGTTTTTCATAGAAAATTAAAGGGAAATCATAAGAATTCAAGTTGGATAAATAGTGCTCACTTTTAAATTAGGTAATAATTTTGAAAAACTAACATTTTTCCTTTAATTAGTAAGTACCCAAGAATCAAAAAATGTGGTCTTTCATGGTTTTTAGATATAATATGATTTTATACAATTTTTCTAAAATTGAGTCTATAACGGGCAGTTACTGAAATGGAGCAGGGGTGCGATAAGGTTAAGGCGAAGGTTTAGATGGTCCTTGTATGATTTTTTGAGCACACTCGGTATGTATAATTGACCTAATTATTGTATTTAAGGCATGTTTCAATTTAATACATGATGTATGTAATTATGCATATATGAGTATAAATGTACAAAAGATAAGAAAATGGAGAATTTATTGTTATATGGTAATGGTGCTCCCCATGGCAACACACATAACCTTATGAAACCCTTTTCAAGTAGCTTTTACAAGTAGATCTTTAACTCTTTTAACTCTAAAGGAGTCATCCTGTATAGAGCTATAGATTCTAGTGCAGTGCTAGGTAAAACCTTTGTAGCAAACTCAAGTTCCCGTTCTTGAGGCAAATTAGGCAACTCTTTAGGAAAAATATCCACATACTCTGACACCACTAGTATAAGACTCACATATGATTCTTCTCTTTTGGTATCATACACATGTGCCAGGAAGGCCTGACAAGCCTCTCTTAACATCCTCTTAGCTAAAATAGCTGATATAATATTGGACACAAAGTTTATCCTCTCACCAACAAGTATAACCTCTATCCCCTCACTAGCCATAAGAGATACACATTTCTGGTTATAATTTATGATTGGTTGATACTTGGATAACTAATCCATGCCTAAAATTAAGTTGAACTCATTAAAAGGTAGCTTGATGAGGTCAGGTAAAAACTCATGTCCTTGCACCATCAAGAGATAGTCTTCATAAACATTGTTTACTATGACATGTTGACCTATATGGTTGTTAACCATAATCTCAATGTCAAGAAGTTCTGATACTAACCCTCAATCTGATGCCCATGCAATTCATATATAAGAGTGTGGAGACCTCGGATCTATCAATGCTAATGCAGGAGAATCAAAGAGAAGAAAGGTACCCGCTATTTTATGTGAATCTGCCTTCTCTTTAGTTTGAATAGCATACTTCCTTAGTAGCCACTCTAGGTTTTACTTGACCCTCTAATCTAGCCCTTTAAGTCCCATATATCCTCTCTCCTCTATCACTATGATCTCCCCTCTGACCTTAGATAAAGGTAAGTGTAGATCGTTACCCAGCATTAGACCTTCTTAGATAGTCACTAAGATAATGATTCGCTGAGCCATAGCCAAAACAAGTGCCTAGCTTAGTCTTCCAACACTCTCCTTTATATCTCTTTTGGCAAATTTGACATTTGCCATTGGGTTAGTCTTGGTTGTAGACATTGGTGTACTAGTAGCTTGAGATTGTTGCCTTATATTGTTCTTATTCCCTTAGCCTACTTTTTGTCATTGGCCTTATTTCAAGGATTGTTGTTGTGTTCCAAATTGACCTTTCTTAAACCTCTTCTCAAAATATTGGGCTGTACTGCCTACTTCTTGGCCAAAAGATCTCTTCTTCTATTAGAGCTCATGTCTTTCCTTTTGAACTTCCTTTACTATGTGATAAGCTGCCATTAGTGCAAAAAAATCTTTGATCTTTATTGGAGCTATCTACACCTTGATCTCTACATTAAGCCCCTTCTCAAATTGCTTACTTCTATTACTTTCTATCTCTACCTTATCTTTGGCATATCAACTCAGCATGGAAAAATCCTTCTTATATTCTAGTATAAACCTATTCATGTCTCTTTGCCTTTCGGTAGGCTTATCAAGTTGAAATAGCTGAAGACTCGACCTAAGCTCCACTCCTCTAGTCTTAAAAGATAAGAAAGAAACTAGAGGAATCTTAACCTACTCCTATTTAATTAGCTAAGGAAAAGCGAGCTGGGCACCACAAGGTAGGAGTTGCCACCCAATCGGAGTCAGGAAATACCATGTAGGGCCAAAACAAAAGCAGTTTTGAACCCTACTCCTATTTATACCCCAAGATAATATGAAAATTTAGTTTCAATTTATAATATTATTCCTTTTCTCAAGTGGCATTTTGTAATTAAAATAAATCATGAATTCACATATGAGGAATCACAAAACATATTTACAAAAAAATTAATAGGTGCCTGAAGTTGAAATAACATATATGAAATTGGGTAGTTGATTGTCTTGAGAACTTCTGTTCTTACATGCCAATTTTAGAAAATGGATTTTATCATCATTACTTTTATTAAGAAAAACCTATTTTATTAACAAATCACCAATTGATTAGGTATAAAATTATTTTGATTATCTTTTCAACATGCAAAAAAATCATTTTCTACTTAATGCAGCATTCGTGGAATCTATCGAGATTGAAATTAAAAATATCATTCATGAAATCAGGTGATTGATTGGCTTGAGAACTTTGGTTCTTGCATGTCAATTTTTTGAAATAATTTCCATTATTGTGACTTTTGTTAAGGAAAATCAAAGCCCATTTTATTAGCAAAACACTAATTAATTAAATAAAAATTGTTTTGGTTATCTTTCCAATGTGTAAAAAATCATTTTCTACTTACTATAGCATTTATGGAACATATAGGGAAATAATTTGACAATAAAAATATATTACATGGCAATTACCTAAAATACATCCTAATCGAATAAAAATAAAAATTACGTCTTAGAACATCTAAAATACAATCTAACAAAAAAGAGCAATAACAAAGGAAATCAATAGAAGAAAACACAAAGCACAAAATAAAACAAATAGTAAGAACAAAAGGTCGTTAAATGGTTACTTCGCCATGGTTTAAAGAGGTAGCAAAAATAAATAACAATCAAGTCCCAATAAATCAAACAACTCACATCACAATAAAAATAAGGAATTAGTATGCGAAGCAAAATAGTCAAAAAGGCAAAAATAAAATAAAAATGAGCAGTCACACAAATATAAAAATACTGCACAAATAAACTATCACATCTAACTGGTAGATGGATAAGGCAGAAAGAAAAATAAAAATAGTAGAAAAAAGTGTTAGTTAATCCACTGTGTATATTTGCCTTCAGAAAAGATCTCGATCGGATCAAAAAATTGCAATCAAATCTTCATAAAATCTCCAAACAATGGTGTTTTTTTAAGTATATTTTTGATTTTGGTGTCTTTTTCCTATCACAAACCAACCTTTTTTTTGGAAAAAAACATTTTAAATTTTATGCACGCTTGTCGAGGAAAAATGGCTATTTTGGGGTTAAAATGTATGTTTTCAGTAAAAATAACTATTTTAGGAGTGAAAATGGCTATTTTTGACTTAAAATAGCCCTTTTGGTTAGCAAAACAGATGTTTCCCTCATGAAAATGGCCCCCTTTTTGCAAAACCACCATTTTCGTTATAAAAATGGTTGTTTTGGCCTTTTTTTATTTAGAAAAATTTGAGATCTTCAACTAGACATTAAAACCCTTTGCTTTTTAGGATTTTTGTCCTTCATCATTAGGCAAATTGAATATAGGAGCTCTAGAGACCTAGTGTCTACAGTTGCCCCTAACTTTAGGGTGGTGACTATAGAGTGCAAAGGTGACCCAAAGTTCAGAAAAGAAAGAGATATGTACGTTGAGGGTCAATTTTTTCGTAAGAATCATTGCGATTGAAGTTGAGGGGGTTTGGGCAATGTTAGAGACATTACACTTGGTGTTGATTTGGTTTTGGTAGTGCTCTGAAACATTGCACTTGAATTTGAGCAGTGCTACGAGACGTTGCACCCAAAGATGATTTGGTTTAGGCAGTGCTCTAAGACATTGCACCTTAACTCAGGTAGTGCTGTGAGATGTTGCACCTAAAGTTAATTTGGTTCAGGCAGTGCTCTGAGACATTACACCTAAACTTGAGCATTATTATGAGATGTCGCACTCAAAG
>CANXYI011222242.1:0-14496 GCA_948208565.1 Hura crepitans | reverse complement strand
AGGACCCATCGCTCAACATCTATGAATCAGCGTATGACAGCATATGGCAATAAACGCTTTAGGCTATAAGAACTAAAGACATAAGGGGGAGGATCATCCAATAGGTGAAGCTTCTCTTGTAACCATAACTAAAAAAAAGCCTGTTAAATGAAAACCTATGAAGGCTTCCTAAGTAAAAGTCAAGCAAAGGATAGGGTGAAAGCCCATAAAGGTAGTTTATCTTCAAAAGTCTGTGATCAATGAAGACTTAAGAGGGCTTCCTAGGCAAAAGATAGACTAAAGAATAGGGCAAAAACCCTTTAGGGGGTGGTTTATTCTAAAAAAAACCTAGAGTAGAAACAGGTTCCCATAGAATAAATTAGTTTCTCCCAATTACATAACATCAAGACTGAGGATTGTCTTAGCAAGGATTAAAGGAAAAGGATTCAAGCCCTTCATCATGTCTTTAACCACACTGAACAACTAATAAACTCTAAAGGGGCTTTCAGATGAAACCATCAAATACTTAGAGAAAAAGATGAACAAATATACACCCACATAGAGAGAAGGGATGTTAGTATAGCCTTCAGCATAGGCTAACAATGAGGCAAGAGGGATAGGCTCTCGTCATGAGACCCACTTAGCAGCTAATAAGGGAAGTATGGCCAGCACATTAACTACTTCATAGGGGTAACATGGAACACCGTTGGGATGGCATTGTAGTGCATCAGATGAATAAGGCACCCCTAGGATTATGGTAAATTCTTTCGATAAAAGCCATAATTCTTGATGAAAAAATAAAAAAAATGGAATTATAGATCCTAAAAGTAGGTGGTAGCCTTCAAAAAAGTTGGATTAAGATGAACTCTTTGAAAGAATTTTAGACCACTAAAAGGCGTCAGAATAGAAGTTGCCCATGTGGAAGGAAGATCGAGAGCCCTATGAAGTTTTTGAAGAAATTTGTCACCCATTGGAATAAGATTATATAAAAAGTCAAATGGCATGAGGATATATGTATACCTAAGTCCATTTATAGCCCAATAGGAGGAAAATATAAGTTTTGGGCAAAAATGGGCATTTTCTAAAAGACGGCCATTTTGGAGACAAAAACATGCATTTTGAAATATCAAAAAATGGTTGGTTTGCATCTAGCAAAAGGTCATTTTGGATTTCAAAACAACCATTTTCATCGCTCAATACGGCTATTTTCTAGAGGCCAAAATGGCCATTTTGCCTTGGTAAAAATGATCATTTTCTCCTTTTCTATTTAAGGCCATCTTTTCTTCATTTTTGTCATTTTCTTACACTTTTACCATTATACTTACTTCCAAAAAACACTATATATACGACCATGCCTCCACGACACTAGCAAAGCCACCCACACCACTAGGCCGTGCCTTCATATGAGGTTATACTTGAATGGCTCATTCAAGATGAAGTAGAGAGATTCTAATGCCTATCCACAATGACATATATTAGGAGCCAATATTTGTGTACACAGACTCTCACCAATTTGGGGGTGCTTGAGAGAGTCGATCAGCTTTTGGCACAGGTAGGCTAGAAAGAGTTCTACCTATTGAGGTGTGCCATATACCTTACTATCACTCTGGAGTTCCTCAGTACCTTCAACTTCATATGAGCACACCCCAGTGATGTGTCTATTATCCAGTTTGTGGCACTTAAGACTAAATACTAAATGTCCTTTCTACCATTCATTAAGCTACTCCGGCTACTTATTAATGGGATTACAATGATCTTTGAGAGTTTAGATAAGCAATGGGAGTTCATTAGTTAGGCTGGCATGACATATAATGCAGTCAGACTAAGGCATCATCTATTAGAGATCTGGTCCATTGATACCTTCATAAAGTCTTCGTCGTCATCTATCTAGGGCATGTTAGCAATGCCAGTCAGGTGAACTAGACTAAGCCCTATGGACTTTAGGCCATGGAGCATAATGTCCAGTTCAACCCAACCTAGATGATCTTCGATCATTTACATCAAACTAGTAGGTCCTTTGGCAAAGGGATTATTATAAGAGGGGTTATCACAATTGTACTCTTAGGTCTTGACATTCCTAAGTAGCATTTCAGAGATGCACTTTAGCAGTAGCTCTAGGTCAATAGTGATACATGTATAGCTATAGGGATTGTGAAGACTGACCCATAGGCCTTAACGGGATACAAGTTATTGATAGACTCTGAGTTAGATGAGTAGATAAGAGAGAAGCAAAGAGATGATGACCACTTTATGGTCGACCTCATCAAGCTTTAGGTACAGACTCACCCCTTCCACCACTAGCCTAGAGACAGTGGATGGATGGGGCAAGTGCACTTCATTAGCACCTTTACCATCATCTAAGACTCCCCTACAGGGCATGAAAGCTTGAGTCATGACACAACTCTAGTTTATCCATACAGATTTAAGAACAAGGATCAGGCAGACCCATCGTGGGATGTCTAGCAACTTAAATGTAGTTGAGGCAAAGGTCTAGACACTTTAAGCCTAGAGACACCCTCCAGCTCCCTAGACTCTCTTTATCTTGTTTATATTGTTTTTACATATTAGTTTAGGACACCAAATGATTGTACTCAAAGCATTTGTTTATGACATTATTTCCTCTTATTGCAATATTTTCTTTATTGCATTCTCTACCTATTAAAGCATATCAAAATTTAGTAAAAATAATAATAATAATAATAATAATAATAATAATAATAATAATAATCTAAATTATTATTATTACTAAATTAATTAATTAAAATTTTGAAATTAGAACTATCACAAATTAAGTCACAAATTACTATTAAGCTCTGAGTTAAATCTAAGATGCACTCGCACACAACATGCTTCATATATTACACCTAAAATGTCATGACTAACTTGTTTCGACTCTCTTTCACAGGGACAATTCTCATAGTAATTGTTTAAGACCAATAGCATAGGGCAAGCTGTAATATTTCCCAAGCCTTATGAGATCATACATCATCCCAAGTTCCTAATAACATCACGACATTCAATATGCAAGTTCACAAATGACTAACATGTTCCAATCCTTTCTTGTAGGAAGCAAGCAAAATTTTGCATCCAACATCACAAATGTTGAACCAACAAATATCCATCACTATTTAATCTATTGCAAGGGGCAAAGTTAGTGACCCTTCAGCAGTAAAACTTTTTAGTTCCAACAAAAACCTCAAGTGCAACATCATAGCACTGCCTAAGATTGGGTGCAACATCCTAGCCTTACCAATACCACAAAAACCTTAAGTGCGATGTCCTAGTACTACTTAGTACCACTTCAACCTCGGGTGTAATGTCCTAGCACTGCTTGAGTCTAGGTGCAACATCTATTACCTAGTACTGCAAAAACCTTAGATGTAACATCCTAGCATTGCTTGAGTCTGGGTGTAATGTCCTAGCACTGCTTAATTCCATAAAAACCTCATATGCAAAGTCCTAACACTACCCCAAACCATATCAACCTTAGGTGTAACATCCTAGCATTGCTTGAGCCAAACTAACAATGGTATCATATCACATACAAGAAGGGTCACCCTATATGGTACATGTCTCTCGTTCTAAATTTTGGGTCACCTTACACACTCTATAGTTGCCTCCCTAAAGTTAAGGCAACTATAGACACTGGGTTTCTGGGGCTTCCATGTTCGAATTGGCTAATGATAAAGAAAAAGACTAAGTTTTGATAAATAAGCATGTTCACATCCAAACCAAAGTTCTCAAAATAATCAATTACCCGATTTTGTGTATGTCATATAAGCATGTGAGAACCAAAGTTCTCCAAATAATCAATCATTTGGTTTTAAGAATAATAAGATCAGTTTTCTAAAATAAGCATGTGAGAACCAAAGTTCTCCAAATAATCAATTGCTCAATTTTAGCCACCAAAATATTTTATATCTAATTAAATCGACCTTTTCATAATAAAAAAGATTTTTATAAAAGAAAAGACACAAATAATAAAATCCATTTTCCAAAAATAAGCATTTGAGAACCAAAGTTCCCAAAATAATCAATTACTCAATTTTATGTATGTTATCTTTAATTTTAAGCACTATATTTATTTCTGTAAATATGTTTTGTTATTCCTTGATATCAATACATGATTTATTTTGATGCCTAAACCTATTTGAAGGAAAGGGATAATAATATAAATTCAAATTGAAATTCCATATTAACTTGAGATATAAATAAGAAAAGGGTTTTCAACCATTTTGGTTTTAGCCCTATAAGGTATTTCCCAGTTTTGGCTAGGTGTTAACTCCTACCTTGTGGTGCCTAACTAACTCTTTCTAGGCCAAGTGAATAGGAATGATTTAGGATTCCTTGAATTTACTTCTCATCTTTAAAGACTTAAGGAGTGAGGTTTAGGTCGAGTCCTTGGCCATTTTAATTCGATTGATCCATGAAAGGAAGGGATACAAGCATAGAGGTTTGGAGCCTTAGAGGGCATTATGGCTAAAATGGCCATGTGTTATGATGATGTTTGTATGTTGACTTTCATATACATGTATACATCATCAAGGTGTGATATACATAAAGTATGACCATGAATGAATTGACCATATAGATATGAGAAATGATAAAGGAAAATATGAAGGGTATCATGGAGGAATGAGTAGCATAGTGGTAAAATGTCCTATATGTATATGCACATGTGCATTAAATAGCATAAAATGCATGCAATTGATGTATTACATAAATAAATGGTTATTTTGTCATATGCATGAGAGATATGCTATATAATGTTATGTATGTAAAATGTATGAAGTATGATATAGATTATGAAATATTCAAGTATGTTTATGCTTTATGATGAGCATAAAATAATGTGTATGGTTAAGTTTATAATTTTGATCATGTGGAATAAGATAGTAAGTATGATATTAAGGAAATATACATAATAGCCTACTATAAGTGGGGTAGCCAAATGCCTTATAGCATGAAATAGATATTTTGATACATGCTATATGTATTAACGTATATTTATATATATATATATAGAAATAAATAATAAAGTTAATTATGTTTAATGGATTCATCTTATGATATCATAATTAGCCATAATACGTTTAATACATATTATGTGTATTTATGACATAAAAGAGATATAATGTGATAATGTATTCTTTATCGACTTAAATGCATAATATAATGCATTTATGATATGTTATGAGTTTTATGTGGCATATTGCTTTATTATAGTGCTTATAACATGTTCATTATGTGTATGGCATGCATGTGATGACATGAGAGCTTTAAAGGCATGTGATGAAATATTTATTAATATAGTGATTTTATGCACAGGCTTACATGCCATGTATTCAAGTTATGGCAAATATGATGTCATAAGTATGCGCAATGCATTTGATATGAAAGCATAATAATATAAAGCATTTATTAGCATATGCATGTAAAGATTCGTTATATGGCATATTTATATGGTTTGGTATGTCATAATAGTGAAATAAGTTTTAATCACATTATTTCTCGATTTAGTCATTAGTTAGCTAAACCAATTTAATTAAAAATAATATTAAGAAATAATAATGAAGTGGAACTAAAAATAATTAGTCAATAGCCCATACAAGTCAACAGCCTAGTCGAATAGGTTGATCAGTCAGCTAGGAGTTATAGTAGCTGCTAGGGTACTTTGACACCTCTATAGCCTTGGGTTGTAATGTATGAATCTTCGAGTTACTTTTTATTTCTAACCTTTAAGTCTGATTCATGTTGATTATTTGACTTTATTTTTTAACCTTTAGTTCTGATACGTGATAACCTACGGGTCTATATTTTTCTAACTTTCAGGTTTGATGCATGTAAGGTCTATATGGCTTTGAGGGACTAAGTGGTCCACTAATACTCTATTATCCATAGTGTTATTATTTCTTTAGTATAGGCTTTAATAAATGGACTATATTAAATAATGAACATGTTTACATGACATATGGCATGATTTAATGATAAATGATTTTTATGATGCAGTATATAAATGACTTATGTCATGCTTGTGAATTTATTCATTTTGTGATTAATGTTGCATATCATATGAGAATATGGATATTTATATTTCATATAATAATGTATGATGTTAAATGGCATATTATACAAGTTATATCGATTGCACTACTAAGCTATTACTTAGAGCATCGTCTATTTTTGTGATGCATAAGTAAGGTGACAATTTGAGAATTAAGCCTTGGATCATCAAGTTTCCAAGAGAGAGATATTCTTTTGGTACTTTTGGTATATTTTGTATCTAAATTTTATGATTTATAGCTAGTAGCACTTGTAACACCTGTATATCAAGGTTTCATGAATAGTACCTTCGAGGCTTAAATAGTATTCCCAAGATACCAGGACACCCTTGTAAGGCCAAAAAGGTGGTATAATAGTCATAAAACTTTGACAAGCCAAAAAATGTGGAAAATGAAATAATTTAAAATTTTAGTAGAACCAATAATTCATTTTGGGCAATAAATAAGTGAATAGTAACCTTAGATCAACTTGTGCTTAGAATGACCCAAGGTGGGCTTGGATATACTTAAAATACCATACCTTAAAGGTCAAAATTTCAATCTACATATTGGTGAAGAATTTTAATTTTCTGAGGTCATTTGATAATTTTTCAGAATTTATTACTTTCACAAGTGAATAGTAACTATTGTTGTCATTGGAGTTTGGTTCTAAAATTTTACGGGCCCCTTAATGGGCTTAATCAAGGATTTTTGGAACTAAAATGATTATTTTTGGATGTATAAAAAAATAATATAAATTTCCAAAGTTTAAAGAGAAATTGGAATTATTTTGGCCGTTAGATTGCCACGTGTTGCGAATTAACCATGCCACCCACTTAATAAAAATACCCTTACACATGTGAGAGTGCCACATGTGTAAGCCATTATCCCTAACCTCCTCCCCCACACACCAAGCTAATGTCACCTCCCTTTTTAGCCTTTCACCTTTTTTCTTTCTCTCTCCTCTAAATCACCACTAAACTCTATATAATTGTTATGAAATCACACCTCCACAATCTCTAGAACACACTCCAAGTGATATAAACCAAAAATATTAGCACAAATTAAAGAAATAAGGATGAACACTAGCCCGTAGAAAAATTCTATAAAATTCTAAGGAACTCTAAATAAAAATCTTGGTTTTTACTTTTATTTTAGGTAGCCTTAGTAATTCTAAGAAAAACCATTTTATAGATTTTTATTTAGAGTTCTATATAATTTTATAGAATTTTTCTAAGGGCTAGTGTTCATTATATAGGTTCAAGGAAAAGTGTTGAAGAAAAAAGGGAGAAAAGGCCTTGATGTGGTGAAAAAGGGTGTTTTCACACCGTAGGTTTGTGAATTTGATGTAATAGATGCATGCCATGATGTGTATTTATGTGTGTGTACATATACATATGTATGAAAGTGTGAGTATACGTATATATATACATAATTATGTGAAATAATCATGCCTTTATACATGTATGACGGAGTAATAATGGTATGTATGTCATTTAAGTGAAGAATGCATGTGTATGTAAGTGATGTGCATATGGCTAAATGGTATGTCATACGGCTATGGCATATGCATGTGTGCATGGTGCATGTCCATTATATGGTTATGATGAAAATGTGGTAAATAATTTATTGTGGTATGTAATGTGAGGAAAGAAAATATGGAATAATGGACGATTGAAATATATGTCACTTTAATGTTCTCTTCCTTCTGGGGGCAAGTCGGTATCTAAGAAGGTGATAAGGCCTATCTTGCTTGTTTTCATCACTTGTACTAGTTCATTAGGGGTAGTGGTTGTAAAGACTGCAACTTGACCTAAGGCTTCAACAACCTTTTGCCTATGGTCTTTTGATGACATTAGCAAGTCCTAGATGCTAATGTTAGCTTGAGTCTTTTTTAGTTACTTTAATACCTCTTCACGCTCACCCTCTTTAAGCTTGAGTTCTTTTTTAGGTAGGATTTGACCGTTGTTTTCCACTCTTTCAACCACTTCTCCCTTAACCCAAATAAGCTCTCTCTTTCCCTCTTTAAAATCTTGATCAAAAGATTCATCCCAAAAATTTTTGCTCTTTTAGGTTCACAGTCTCTCTCACTATCCCCGAAACTAGTTATAAGAATAGATTCACTCTCTCGCACCCCCTTATTGATCTCCTAGTCGAATCCATAGATCTCTCTAAGCACATATTCCTTAGGTAGTCCAAACTTGAGAAGGTATGTAGTGTGGTGTTTAGGTAATAGGTTTGATAAGGCTTCAAGATCGAAGATTTGTTTTGAGTCTATGAGGTCTTGAATGGCTTTATGAAGGAGTTTGTAGTTATCGATTGACTGTCTAGTTCTTTAGTGATAGGCACAATATAGGTCGTGCCTATGGCTTAGTGGTAATGGTTTGTTTTGTGGTTGAGGTGGAAGTGATTGCAGTTTACCCTATTTAGTCAACTTTTTCATGCACCATAAATAGGATCTAACCAAATTGGAATACCTTCTTCCTTGGATAACATGCATGTTTGCTATCTTGGTGGTGCCTCCTATACTACTGCTTGAAAAGGTAAGGTTGTTTGCTCTTTTTTATCCCTTATTTTGGTAACTCGCCTCTAGATCAATGGCAATGTCTTTTAGTTGTTCCCATGTTGTTATGCCTTTAGCGGTGACCCTGTTGTTCATGTAACTATTTGCATTTCTAATGAACATCTTAATCTGATTGATGTCCTTAGGCTTTTTTCTCATTTTTAGGATCTTTTCTCTCCATCCCTATAAATAATAAAAAAAGCCCTCATTTGGTTTCTACTTTACTAGCTCCAAATCCTTTAGGGTGAACTCTATGCTTGCATTATTGGCATACTACTTGCTAAACACTTATGCTAACTCATTCCAATCCTCCTTGACCCTATTCTCCTAGTAATAATTCCAGTCCAAAGCTTGACCTATAAGGGACATACTTAATAGACTCACTATCCACTCTTTTATCAAATGAGTAGCTCTTATAGCAACATCATATTATTTTAGATAGGTCTGGGTATCCATAGTGCCATCAAACTTGTTCAAGTTTATCATCTTGAACCTATGGGGAATTGCCCGATCAGGTCTCAAATTGATATCATCCAAATCGATATCCTTACTGTCAGTCATCAATCAGCTCATGGCCTCCATCTTTTCTTTCAACTTCTTCAGCTAATCACTCTCTATCGACTTAGGAGGAGGAACCCTATTCTAAGTTCTGACGACTTATGGCACTTTATCATCCAAAGACTGGTCATCATCTCCATCTCCTACTATCTCTTTAACCCTATGGGTGGATGAGGTCTGACCTACCTTCTTTTAATTTTGGATATTGGACAAAGCATTAGTAACAGCTGCCATCATCCTCTTCTCTATCTTAGCCCTTACCTCCATAAATATAGCCTTGGTTACAAATTCATCAGTGGACATGATTCTTCACCTTGGTTGGATGGGTATTGCTTCACTAGCCCTACTAAGGTACTTGCTGATTCTCTTCCACTGAGTAGTGAATGAAAGATCAATAGTGGCTGTCAAAACAAAGGGTTAAATATGATGCATGCATAATGTTAACAATGTGAAGTGCAGATGATACATGATATGCAATGTATGTTCATGGTGCAGTAGAGACAAACACATGTAATAAACCTCCCAACCTTATTTCACCCGTACATATGGTCAAGCTAATTCTTTTCCCAGGTGGGATTACCTAAGTATCAATGGGGGATGCATAGGCTCGGTTATAGGCCTTACAGGGCCTGATAACCTCTCATAATTAAAGTGCATATGAATATAATGGCCTATGACATTTAATTCATATTCAAGATGAAATTAGGCCAGGCCTATTCCAAATAAAAGGTACAATAGGCTTACCTTCACTCCAAATAAGATTAAATGACATAAGCCCACATAGTAGTCATAATGTAATCATAATCACTTAAGGTCATGTAACCTTAGGGAAGTTGCTAAGCTTAACTACATGGGCAGGCTCAAGGTTCTGTCAAAAGGCTCAAGGTTCTATCAAAAGGGACACAATATAAAAGAGTACAATGTAATGAGACTGATAAAAATTAGAATATTTCGATGACATATTATTTATGCACTTTCAAATTAAGATTTCTCAGTCCCCAGCAATGTCGCCATTATAGAGATTATGTATTTTTACCGGGAACAAGAGTGGTTAGTGAAGTCACCACCTAGCCTCTACACCAGGACCTCTGATCTTCTATACTAGAAAAGATCAAAATCTCAAATCTTATTTATGCCCTTATAATCTATCATCCATTTATATTGTAAATTTTATCAGTCTCGTATCAAATAAGCATGCATTACATTTCAAGCATCCATATCACTTTTGCATGTAGGAAAGTAAATTGTGGAATTTAAGAGGTACAACAAGTAAACAATATATTTATACATCCAGAAATTGGGATACTAGTTAATTATAGCGGTGCCTAAAAATTACCTGTAATTCTATAGGAATTGGCGATAATTATCCAACTCTTATTTCTAAGAGATTGGCTTTTATTAAAAATACATTTTGATTTGTGACTTTTGATTAATGAAAACTCAAATCCCATTTGTTTAAGAAAACACCAGTTCATTAGGTAAAAAAAAACCTTTTTATATGTAAGCATTGGGTTTTAAAGTGTACAATAGGTGATTAACTAGCAATTACAAACCCAGAATAAGCAATAGAGTATAAATCGCACAAAACTAAAAGGAAATAGTTTGTAACATTTAACTGCCCTGCATATGCATTCTCAGATCCACATGGACTCTAGAAAACTTTGATATAAGCTCGTGCAGACTATTCCAATGTGAGGATTTAGGTCCGTCTAGACTTTTGGCTTTGCTAAGAAAGTGCACTTGCATCCATCTCAAAGAAAGAGGTTAGAATCAACAACCAATGGTCCATATGGACCTCTATGTACACATTTATAGTTTAGTACCTTAAATAGTGTTAAATACACTTGTCTATGAATGACACAATAATGGATATCTGCAAGTTCAGAGCCATAATGTAAGTCCATATAGATTACGTTCCTCGTGAGAGGGAGTCCATGTGGGTAGCAAACAATAGCAGTTAGACAGAGGGATATGTCTATGTGGACTACGTTCATCATGAGAGGGAGTTTGTACAAACATTATACCAACCCTAAACACTAAGCATTAATATATCACTTTTAGGCTTACATTCAACATACATACTTATATACATAGCAAGTAATAAAAAAAAGTTAGAGGAGATTATCAAAATAGTACTTAAAAAAAGGTCTATAGGGATTACGTTCCTCATGAGAGGGAATTCGTGTGGACTTCATGCATATTCATAACATGATCCATGTGTTTATTATAAAAAAGCACAACAAATATAACTTACTTAATTTTATTCATGAGAATGACTTATAAAGTGAGCCTACTCCTATGGTCCATATGGGGATCACTAAGGATTATGTCATTGGTGGCCAATCATAAGAGATCACTATCCCATGCTTATGACAAATAAATAAGAGAAGGCATCAAATCTTACCTTATAATTAAACTCTTGAGCAACGACACTAAGGTTAGAGTTTAGAAAGAGAAAAATAATTTTTAACTGAGAGGCTAAAGGACTAGTAGAGCAAATTCTTTTTTGAGTTCACACTTAAACTCATGGAATGGTTTATTTTCTTAGAAATACCTTTAAGAATAATGGTTCTTTTTAGAAAGCCTTTTCCAAGTAAAAAAAATCCTTCTTGTTCACACATCTTGAGGGCTATTTATAGCCTCTAGGGTAGTGAGCTCATGCCTAGAAATCTAGTGTGGGATTCATCACTTAGTCTGTGCGGACTGCGGATGCTTAGTCTACGCGAACTGCTATGGCTAACTCTTCTACCAATCTATGGGTTTGGGCCAGGTTTTAGGCTGATTTTAGTAAGTCTGTGTGGACATGGGCTTGGGTATGTACCGTGCAGACCTTGGGCTAGTAATGCTTGTCTAGGAGGACCATAGTGCCTTTACTAAACTAATTTTGATGAACTAGATTGCTTTTATTGAACGAAGTCCGTATAGACTTTATTGGGATAGGTCTGTGCAAACTGGCTTCCTAAAGGGGTCAGTGCCATTGATTAAGAGCCTTTCTCTAGTTATCATCATAGGTTAAAGGTGGTGGCATCTACACTTGTGCTATAGATTGGTGACATCAAGCTATAGATGATGACGAACTAAAATGTAATTGATAAGATTGTAACTCGACTAAGTAGGACTATATCTGGTAAAGGTAGGATTGTAGTACTATTCTCAATGAAGGTAGGACCATACCCTTCTTAGATACTGCTCTGGTTCCTTTTTAGTCTTAGAGTACACCAAGATGTCATTAATGAATATCATTACAAACTAACCCAAGTATAGCCTAAATATCATATTCATTAAGTTCATGAATGTAGTTGGGGCATTAGTAAGCCTAAATGGCATTACCAAAAACTCATAATGCATGTATCTAGTGTGAAAAGGTATTCTTGGCATATTAGATTCTGTTATCCTGAGTTAATGGTACCTAAATCTTCTATCAATCTTTGAAAAGACACTTGATTCCCTCAGTTGATCAAATAAATCATTTATCCTTAGTAGTGATTATTTATTCTTGATCATCCTTTTATTCAACTGATTATAATCTACACGTAGCTAAAAGGAGCCATCCTTCTTTTTCACAAACAAGACTGATGCCCCTCATGGTGAAACACTAGGTCTAATAAACTCTTTATGCAGTGGCCCCTACAATTATACCTTTAATTCTTTTAATTTTGTAGCTGTTATTCTATAAGGGGTTATTCATACTGGTGTTGTACCTGGGTACACCTCAATAGTGAACTTAAGTTCATGCTCAAGTGGTAACCTTGGGAACTCATTTAGAAATTTTGCCACTACTAGTATTTAGCTAACATCAAGTCCCACCTTTTTAGTCTTAAGTATATGTGCCAAATATTCTTGAAACCCTTTTATATCATTCATCTAGTTGTCACTATAGAGACAACATTAGATAGAAAATATGTTCTCTCCCCAACCATAGTAATTTCAATCCCACCTGCTATCTAGAGTGTAATTCTCTTCTATCTACAATCCTACATAAAATGGTGTTTGGATAACCAATCCATGCCTAATATAATTTCAAACTCATCAAAGGGTAACTCAATAAGTTTTGCATGGAAGGTCCATCCTTAGAAAGTTAAGGGGTAATTCTTGTATACTCTATTCACTAATACATGTTGTACTATAGGATTACTGACCATGAACTCTATATTTAAAGGCTCTAATTACAATCCTCTATCACTTGCTAGTGTGGTTCAAACATAGGAATGTGTGGATCCTAGATCAACTAATGCCAAAATAGGTAAGCTAAGGAAATAAAATGTATTAATTATAACATCTGGGGAGTCTATCTCCTCACAAGCTCTAATGGCATACTGACATGCTAGAGCCTAAGCCTCTATGCTCTGACTCATCTTTGATTTGGGCTTTTGACTCCCTTTAACTTTATCTCCCTTGTTCTCTTTTTGACTTTTAGTTGGTGCTACTAATGATGCTTACAATTTTATGGAGTCTTCTACTCTTAGTGGATAATCTTTCTGATAATGACCTCTAGACCCACATTTATAGCATACATCTAGAATAGATCTCTATCAAACTCCTCTATGTCATCTCTTATAAGTCCCACAAATAGGTAGTGAACTCTTGGCTATGGAAACTAGTGCTCTAGTAGCTGGCCTCTACTGTTGCAATTTGAATTGTCCTGCTTGCCCAAATTTTTGAGTTTATGTTGATTTCTATGATGGTTGAGTAGTTAGGTTTCCCTTTTACTTTTTACTTGCTTCTGGGGTAGAACTAGCTTAAGTTAGAGTGAAGGGTTTTTTCTTTAGAAGTTTTCCCTCCTCTTCTTCAATATATCTTTAGTTGTATAAGTTGTAGTGACCAAAGGAGCGAACTCCTTAATCTTGTTCATAGCTACCTAAAGTTTTATCTCAGTATCAAGGCTTTACTTAAACCTTTTACACCTCTCCTCTTCAATGGGTACAATCTCTTTTAAATGTCTACTTCACTAGGCAAGCTTCTTTTCATATTCTGATATAGGTTGTCACCCCTATTTCAAGTCTAGAAACTCTTACCTTCTCTTTTCTAGCTAGTTCTCTATTATGTACCTTTTCTTAAACTATTGTAAAAAGAAATCCTAGGTTAAATCTCTTAGAGCTTTATGCTCTATAACTGTTTTCCACCAATGAAATGCATCCTTCTTTAATAGCAAGGTAGCATAAATCAAATTTTCTTCTAAGGTTCATTTTAGTTGCTTCAAGATCCAATCAGTTCTCTTAAGCTAATATTTTATTGTGGCTTAGTCATCCTAATTTGTCCCCATAAAATCCATAACTCCTATTTTCTTTACCCATTCTAGGTAAGTTTTTTGGAGAGCTTGAGATTGTTATTGTGGTGGCATCGGTGGTAGAGGTA
>CANXYI011222138.1:0-10781 GCA_948208565.1 Hura crepitans | reverse complement strand
ATTTTAAGTTTGATAGATGCTTATTTATACGAAACCCAAGAAGTCATTAGGATACTATTTCTATAACCTTTTAGAACAAAAGGTGTTTATTTCAAAGAATGTTATCTTTTAATGATTATAACATTCTTTATTACATAGTTTTTATGTCCATTCATTTGCCTGATATTAATCTTAAACTACGTAATAAAGTCCTTAGTATATAATCACAGTATAGAGGTATCATGAAGGGTTTATGATGTGAGATGCCTATATGATAATACAAAAATTACAATAAGTATTGCCTTCTAAGTTCCTAATTTTCATTGCATTTGATGATGACATCTAGAGGAATAGCTTAGGTAAGCAGACCTGTTTATGAAGGAAAACACTAGAAGAGTGGAAATTCTCCAAAAGGTAAAATGATCATTTTATCACACAAAATGAGAGAAGAGTCCAGGCAAGTCCAAGATAGTTAAAGGATAGATGAGAGACATAAAAATGGCCTTTAGGTGGTGACATATGGGAGAATACCAAGATCAAGGATGAATAGGTCCCACCCCTAAACCACATAAATGCACAAAATGTCCACTAGCCAAGGAAACCACCACGTAATGGTTCTACCATCCACATGGCAATTTTGAATGCCTATGTGACTATATTAGGTCATGTATGGTAGTTCTATTAAAATCTATAAGAAATGTTAGAATTGTGTTCTAATTAAACTACTGAGTCTCTAAAAGCTTAGAATCTTACTAGAATAATACCAAGCAAGTTCTAATCAGTTAGTACACCAAAAATAGAAAATAATTAAAACATCCTAGATTAACACCTATTAATAGCCTTTACCTCTCCATACACCAATGCAATAACTAATCAAGAAATACCCTCCATACACCACACACAATAATTATTGAGAAGTATCAATATTCTGGATTAATTAAGAACGTTGTTAAAGTTTAAAAGACATTACAACAAGGTTATTCTATTCATGGGAGGAATTTTTCACAAACTCAGTGTTTTTCCATAGTAAAATCATTCAATTTCTTAAAGGGTTATACTAGTAAGTCCTAAGGGCTAGATCTTGTTTTATTCATCATTTATATAACGACTTGAAAATTTTGACTCTCATGAATAGTACTTCTCGGGATAAATAGTGCTTCCCGAAACTCGAGTAGCACTAAGCATTCCAATGGGGAATATTAATTACAAGAGAATTTTGGACAAAGTTTAAAGCCAATCCGAAGTCATTCGGATAGTTAAAAATGCTAATTAAGATTTTACGGTAGTGATATGTGAATAGTGCCGTAAGTAAAACTGAACCGTAAAATAAATAAAAAGTTGCTCAAAATAATCTGAAAATAATACAACCTGACACTCAAATATTCTGAATAGTCCAATGGCTTTGGATTTGAAATTTTTCGAGATCGAGAACTATTTTTACCCAATTTTTGGGACATAAAATGTATTAATTTTTCAGGTTATTGTTGAAATTTGGGCTCAAGATTTTGGGAGGATTTAGAGCTTGGTTTAATGGAATTTTGGGGATAGAAATGGAAGAAAACTAACTTTTCTATTGGTTATAATAATTTTTTGAAAAAATAAAAAATTCATTTTTGAAAAATTATAAATAGGGGAGGAAAATGAATTTCCCTTCATTTCCATCCCCTCATACAAATTCCTTCCACCCCATTCCCTTGAAAAACCATAAGCCCTCTCCCTCACTCTCTCCCTTTTATTTCTTTCTCCTCGACTTAACCCACTCTGCAAGCCTATACCCGAATTAGAGAGCATCTCGAGATGAGTCTATGGACACCAAAATCATCGAGAATGGCAAAGTATTTTGAGAGAAAAAATGAAAAGAATCTCGACGTGAATAGTAACCTCCTGACTCTCCGATTTTTCTTTTTCGCAAATTTTATTTTTCATGGGTTCTTTGGGTGTTGTAGAGCACATATATAGGCTCGAAATATTTTTTTGATATTTATATTAATTTTTAATTTTTGTACCATTTTATATTCATAGGCAAAATGACAACCCAAGCCTCTTGAGATAAGAAGAAGGCTTAGGCTGACTTCGGGTGTCCCTTATGACCTTGTTGGGTATGTGTAATCACTTTAATTTGCCTCAAATTTGCATTTAATGTATTAATTACTTTATGTCCATATTAGTAATAAAGGGTATTAAATGCATAAAAATACAATAAATGTTATAATTGTAATTTATGATGAATGGAATGATAAATGCATGATATGAGATGGTTTAGAGTGGTTATGAGTGATGAAATTTGCAAGAATGTCGATTTTAAGCTTACAAATACATTATACGATTGAAACCGAGTATGTCATGAGTGTATAACATATGCCTAGAAATGCATGCATATGGTTATTATATGATTAGAACGTGTATAATGGATGTAATGTATAATAGAATGCCATGAAATGACTTAATATACAAATGTACTACATTATGCTTACTCAAACCGATAAGTGTGATAATGTGTGTGCGCATGTTCCTGTCGATTTAATAGTATCATATGTGCATGAATGCGATGTGCTAATACGCTAAAAATGGATTTTAAACATTTAATGGATATATTTGTGTTATAAATGCATAAAGAGGTAATGGGTGACCATTTGAATGATACTATTGGAAAATGCCATTAAATGATTGTTTGAATCGATATTTGAGTTTTTATGTGACATATTGGTATAATGTTGTGTCCGATGCCATTACACCTCAGAAATGGATCCTATAGGTGTAATGGACATCAATAGGCCTAAGTTGGCCAAGTATATATGTTTAGGCCATGCAAAGGTATAAAGAGGCCAATGGTATTTTTAAAGTAATATAATAATATAAAAAGTGAAATTGGTTAAAATGACACATAATGACATGTTTAATGATGCCTATACAGTTAGACAACCTACTTTAGATAGGTTGACCGGTCAACTAGGATTGTAGTAGCTATTAGCATACCTTCAGGTGTAAGACCTGCGGGTTATTGATTTACATGTCGACAGGCATGAGAGCCTACGAGCCTAAGTTTGATTACTCATCTGAGGATATGAGAGCCTTCAGGCCTAAGATTACGTGCTGATGGGTATGAGAGACTTTAGGCCTAAGATTTATGTACCTAAGGGTATGAGAGTCTTCGGGCCTAAGTGTTATGCATCTGCGGATGTAAAAGCCTTCGAGCCTAAGTTTACATATCTATAAATGTGAGAGCCTTTAGGCCTAAGTATATGTACCTATGGGTACAAGTGCCTTTGGGCCTAAGTAATTATGATATCTAGTGTTGGTTAGTTGTCTTATTAATATGGGCATAAGTTAAACAATTAAAATGGTTAAAAAATGCATAAATTGAGATTATATGTTAATTGGCACTAATATGTGACATATGGACATAATGAGCTCGAATGACTCAAAATCGGTCTTAAGGTGTGTAAATATGTTTATTTTCATTCGTATGATGATAAATAGTGATTATATGTTAATACGACTCAAAACATTAATATGGATAGTTATGATGTGCATATATGAGTTTATGTGTGCATAATGGCAATTATGATCGAAAAACATGTATATCATTATTCTTTGCAATGTATGACTATGGTATGGGTTCTTGTAAGTGCTATGATGATAATATGATATATGTTGTGCCATATGGCCTATAAATGATTATTATATGATGTTTATGATTTTTGGCATATTTGATATTTAAAAATCATAACTTTATTTATGTATTGCATTATATCAATTATATTGTGGTTATTTGATGTTCATATAATGCCTTAGTAAGTATGTTATCAAAATCCATTGTTGATGCTTGAAATATGCATGTTTGTATATAAGATGCCAAAATTTGCATGTTTGTGATATTAAATCCAAAAATGACTTATGTTGTATATATATATATAAGGACATGCTAAAACTAATCTTTTTACAAGTAAAGTGATTACACCACTAAGCGAAAGCTTAGCGCATTGCCTATTTGTGATGCGTAGGTAATAGGCCAATAGATTAAAGCCAAAGCTTCTGCATATCAGAGGTATGAAGATAACCCCTGCGTGGATATTTTTGCAATTTTTGTATTAGTAATTGTGATGTAAATGTAATGGTTAATAGTTAGTGTGCTCTTGTGATTTCGGAGGGATTAAGTCTAATCTGCATTTTGCAGTGGGGTTTTTGTACTCAATTATTATAACTATTGATTTTATTTTTCTTCTTCTCGCATGTTGTGTGTTTATTAATGAGATTGCATGTGAGAATGTTAATTATGGAGAGCCTGAGGCTTATTGTGTTTTATGATGTGGTTGGAGGATTAGGAGGACCCATTAAGTTTGGAGATGAGTTTAATGATGTTATAGAAGTGTTTTTAAGTAGTAAAAATTAGGAAAAGTGTCCCGGTACAACCATTATGCTGCCTAATTTTCGACACAATGACCCTAATATTTATCTCAATTTGCGTGCAAAAAGGATTTTTAATGTTTTATTTCATTTTCAATTCAAGAAATACATTCTTATATAAAAGTTTTAAATTTTATATGATTTTCGATAATAGAACTGGATATCATTTTATGTGCGTGCGTCCCCTATTCGAGTCCGGTGTATGGATCAGGTGGAGGGCACCACACTTAGTGTTATCAAAGCATCCGATTGGAGTTTCCTTTAGACTTATGGGTTATATAATAGCACTTTAAGAGTCAAAATACATTTACATCAAATACTATTACATCTTTGGCTCATAATCTATTTCTATTGGCTATAGGTACGGGATATGAGTAGTAGTGCTATGCCTATTGAGGAAGAAAGGGTAGAAAGTCATGCTCCTTCTATCTTTGGACAAGGAGAGGCATAGCCTGACTATGTGATCCCAAGTGATGCTGGATATGCTATTCTTAGATAACAAGGTCTACCTGCTTAGTTGCAGACGATGCTAGATTCTGTCAAGCAAACGACATCAGCTATTACGGCCACTGTGAATGCTGCAACTACAGTTGCTAATGCACAAGCTATTCTACCTCCAGTGCCACAAGAACAATTGGCATTCCAGAGGAGTTATATAGAGAGGCTGATTAAGAATATGGCTGAATTCTTTAAGGGGGAAAAGTTAGATGAGTCTAGTAGAGTTGAGTATTAGTTAGACTAGATAGTCCGTATTATGTAGCAATTGAGATGCCCACAAGATGAGTATGATGCATATGCCACCTCAATGCTATCTGAAGAAGCATTGAAATGGTAGGAAGCAATTAATGAACACAAGGTAGCTGCAGACATCACATGGGCTTTCTTTTTGAAGGAATTCAAGGAAAAGTATGTCAGTCGGCACTACCTGGACCAAAAATACCAGAAATTCATGGATATCAGGCAGAGACACAAAATAATCTTTAAGTATGAGAAGGAATTTGCTTATTTGAGCCGGTATGCAAAGGTAATGGTTATGATAGAAGAAGACCACTATAAGAAGTTCGAGAAGGGGTTGAACTTAGATGTCATGCAACAGGTTGCTCTTATGAAGATCCAAGACTTTTCAGCCTTGGTGGCAACCTGTCACACTATAAAAATGGTGAATGAGCTGAAATAGAAGTGATATAGCTTTAAGAAGAGATCATTTAGGCATGGGCAAGGTAGTTTTAGGTATGCATCCGATAAAAAAGCATAAGAGTGGTCATTCTAGACACTATCAAGGCAAGCAGTCAGACTGATTGCAAAGTTCAGGATAGGGTTTTAGAACACAGACTCAGAGTTCAAGTGCTCCTAGATTAATTGTAGATAGTGCGATGACACTTGCTTGTGAGACTTGCCACATGAGACATCTGGGAGATTGTTAAAGACTCATACTAGGATCTTGCTAAGGTTATTGCTCCAGAGATCATTTTCAGGAAGATTGCTAGGTGAAATCTTATATTCCTTCATAAAAGTAGGATAATGGAGATATGAGAAGCTGAGCTGGGGCCAATCAGAAAAACAAGATAGAGAGTAGAGTCCAGCGAGGCAATATGCCATAAGAGCTAAAGAAGAGGCAAAGGCTACTGATATTATAGTGGGTACATTCCATATTTTTAATTTACCTACTTTAGCATTGATAGACCCTAGGTCTACACATTCTTATATCTATACTGCACGGGTTTTAGATTGGGGTTTAGTGTCAGATGACCTTAGCTTTGACATGATGGTTAGCAATCCTATAGGACAATATGTTATAATGGATAAAGTATATAGAGATTGTCTATTGTCAGCACAAGGATAAGTTTTCTCTGTGGATCTCATTAAATTGCCATTCAATGAGTTCGATCTTATCTTAGGCATGGACTAGTTGTCTAAGTATTATGCCATGGTGGATTGTAACAAGAAGATGATCACGTTATAAGTTAGTAACAGGTCAGAAGTGATAGTGTTAGGTGAAAGATCTGATTGCATGGCTAATGTAGTATCAATAACTATGGTTAGAAGGATGATGCAAAAGGGTTGTGAATCTTACTTATGTGGTTGACACCATAAAGGAAACAATAAAAGTTAGTCATATTCCTGTTGTAGCTGAGTTTGGGGTGTTTTCCCAGATGAGTAACCTGGTTTGCTACCAGAATGAGAGTTAAAATTCTGGATTGAGGTGATGCCAAGCATAACACCAATTTCCATATCTCGGTATAGCATGGCTCCTGTGGAGTTGAAAGAATTGAAGATACAGTTACAAGAGCTTCTAGACAAGGGTTTCATTAGACTGAGTGTTTCACTATTAGGAGCACCGATTTTGTTTGTCAAAAACAAGGACAGTTTTTTGAGACTTTGCATGGATTAAAGACAGTTGAACAAAGTCAACATTAAGAAAAAGTATCCTTTACCACGGATCGATGATCTTTTTGATTAGCTTAGAGGGGCAAGTGTCTTCTCTAAGATTGATCTTAGATCTAGGTATTATCAATTGAGCGTAAAATAGGTAGACATACACAAGATGGCTTTTAGGACTAGATATGGTCACTATGAGTTCCTAGTGATACCTTTACACTAGCAACATTCATGGACCTCATGAACAGGATATTCGGGCCATTTCTAAATCAGTTTGTGGTGGTCTTTATAAATGACATCCTTATATATTCCAAGAATTGAGAAAAGCATGAGAAGCATTACAGATTGCTTTACAAATTTTGAGGGATGAAAAACACTATTCAAAGCTTAATAAATGAGAGTTTTGGCTAGAGTAAGTAACATTTTTGGGGTATATAACATTAGTGAAAGGTATAAAGGTTAATCCTAGTAAGATTCAGGTAGTCATGGAATGGAAACTACCAAGGAATATAACTGAGATCAGGAGTTTCTTAGGGTTAGCTGGCTATTACAGAAGGTTTATCGAGGGGTTTTCCTTGGTTACAGCCCCTATGACATGTCTTCTGAGGAAAAAGGTGAAGTTTGAATGGGATAGCAAGTGTCAAGAGAGTTTTGACAAGCTCAAGAGTAAGCTGATAGCGGCTCTAATTTTAGTTCAGCTAGTGTCAGAGGAAGAGTTCACTATATACAGTGATGCCTCACTGAATGGATTGGGTTGTGTACTCATGCAGGATGGCAAGGTTATTGCCTATGCTTCTCGAAAGTTAAAACCTCATGAGACTTAGAGCTCATAGCCATTGTGTTTGCTCTAAAGATATAGAGGCATTATCTCTATGGAGAAAAGTGCTATGTTTTCACTGACCATAAGATTTTCAGCTTTAAAAGCAATATATGTTAGCTTAAAGCTACAAGACGATGGTGGTTTATAGTCGAGCTTGATACAAACAATGAAAGATTCATAGAAAGATAATCATAGACTTTAGAGCATCATAAGTATGATTCAAGAAAGGAAGTCTACCAAGTTTGTGATTAAGAAAGATGATTATTTATACTATTATAACCGCCTATGTGTGCTAGATAGTGAGAATTTGAGACAGCAAATTCTGTAAGAAGCGCACAATGCTCTATATGCTATGCATCTAGGCAATACAAAGATCTACTAAGACTTAAAGATGGCTTATTGATGGCTAAGCATGAAGAGAGACGTAGTTGATTATACGACTAGATGCCTCACTTGTCAGTAGGTGAAGGCTGAGCATCAGGTTCCTTTTGGTTTGCTTTATCCCATAGCGATACCAAAATGGAAATGGGATCAAATTACTATGGACTTTGTGATTAGACTACCGATGACTAGAAATAAGCATGATTCTGTTTGGGTAGTGGTTAATAGGTTGACCAAGTCTGCTCATTTCATTTCAGTGAGGAAGGATTACTCTATAGAGAGATTAGTAGAACTGTATATTGATGAGATAGTTAGGCTTCATGGAGTAGTTAGGCTTCATGGAGTGCCTTCTTCCATCATTTCAGACAAAGATCCCCATTTTACATCTAGATTTTAGAGGAAGCTCCAGAATGCTTTAGAGACTAGGCTCAATTTTAGCATAGCTTTTTATCCATAAACGGATGGTCAGTCAGAGAGGATTATTCAGATTCTTGAGGATATGCTTTGAGCATGTGCCATAGAGCTCAAGGGCAGTTGAGGTATGGCTCCTTATGAGGCATTATATGGGAGAAAATGTAGAACTCCCTTATGTTAGAGTGAGTTAAGTGAGCATAAGCTTATAGGACCAGATTTGGTTAAGGATGCTGAAGAGAAGGTAAAGATCATCAAAGAAAGACTTAAAGCTGCTTCAGATAGACAACAATCCTACACGGATTTGAAGAGAAGAGATTTGAGTATGACATTAGTGATAAAGTTATACTTAAAGTATCTCTATGGAAAAAGATGTTAAGGTTCAGTAAGAAAAGGAAGTTGACTCTGAGGTTTATTGGACCATACAAGTTCACCAAACGTATGGGTCCATTGGCCTACAGACTAGCTTTACCTCTAGAGTTGCAGCAGATTTATGATGTGTTCCATGTTTTGATGCTTAGAAGATATAGATCAGAACCTTCACATGTATTGACATTTGATGAAGTGGAGATAAGACTAGACTTGTCGTATGAATAAGAACCTATTAGTATCCTAACCAAATAGGTCAAGGAATTGCAGAACAAGAATGTGCTGTTAGTGAAAGTTTTATAGCGACATCACAGCATGGAAGAAGCTACTTGGGAAAGCAAAGCTCAGATGCGGGAATAATACCCACATTTTTTTGAACCAAGTATGTCGAGGATGACATCTTTTTCTAAGAGGGGAAGAAATGTAATGACTCGAAAATTTCGACTCTCATGAATAGTGCTTCCCATGATAAATAGTGCTTCCTGAAACTCGAGTCGCACTAAGCATACCGACAGGGAGTATTAATTACAAGAGAATTTTGGGTAAAGTTTGAAGCCAATTCGAAGTCATTCGAATGGTTAAAAAAGCTAATTAAGATTTTACGGCAATGTCTTGTGAATAGTATCACAAATAAAGCTGAACCATAAAATAAATAAAAAGTTGCTCAAAATAATTCAAAAATATTACAACCTAATACTCAAATATTTAGAATAGTTTAATGGCTTTAGAATTGGAATTTTTTGAGTTTGGGAACTATTTTTAGCCAATTTTTGGGACATAAAATGTATTAATTTTTTGGATTATTGTCAAATTTTGGGCTTGAGATTTTTGGAAGGATTTAGGGCTTTGTTTAATAGAATTTTAGGGATAAAAATAGGGTAAAACTAAATTTTCTATCAGTCATAATAATTTTTTGAAAGAATGAAAAATTCATTTTTGAAAAATTATAAATAGGGAAGGAAAATGAATTTCCCTTCATTTCCATCCCCTCACATAAATTCCCTCCACCCCATTCCCTTGAAAAACAGTGAGCCCTCTCCTTCACTCTCTCCCTTTGATTTCTTTCTCCTTGGCTCAACCCACTTCGTAAGCCTATACCCGAATCGAAGAGCGTCCCGAGATGAGTCTGTGGACACCAAAATCATCGAGAACGGTGGAGTATTTTAAGAGAAAAATTGAAAAGAATCTCAAGGTGAATAGTAACCTCCTAAATCTCAAGTTTTTCTTTTTCACAAATTTTATTTTTCACGGGTCCTTGCTTTAGGCCTTCCTCCCGTTATGGCTCAAAAGTTGGTGTTAGTTGTTGGCTCAATTTCCTTGTGAGCAATTTTAGACCATTCTTACCAATTTCTCATCAATTCTATGGAATGGGTAAAGTGCATACTACTATGTATCCTTGACAATTGGCTTATGGTTACTTCTAAGGACGAGTTTTGTGATATAAGATTCTTTAACTTCTGACTAAAATATGCTTTAGCTACAACGCTTTTGGTGTTTTCCTGGTTGAAACCATTGGAGGATTGTATGCTCTGAAGAAAGGGGATATTGATTTTGTCATTGGAAGTCCACTCCTCTTATAGGTATGCATAGAGAGTCCATCATGGGTTTTCTCTCTAACTTTTATTTTTTTAACCCTAATTTTTGCCTAGAACGCCTGTGAAGGTTTTCGCACTAGTGGGTTTGCCTAATTTTTGCTTAGGTAGTCCTTTACAGATTTTCTAACCTAACGACCTTTTTTTAATAGATTTAGCTACAAAAGAAATTGGGGTTACTTATTCCTCCACCTGAAAGGCTTTAGGTGAAATATGCCCTGAATCATTATTGTCAGAGGAGGCTAAGGTGTGATTCATGTGAACAGCGGACTATATGGCTTGGTATTATTGTCACCATATAGTGGAGATGTCCTTGGTGGAAGATCACTCATTTTTTTCTATCTTGCCAAGCTAGCTGTGTTCCCTTGATTAGGTTAAGGCATGCTACCTTTTATATTTCTTCTCGAGTTCAGTGATAATTCAAATTGCTACAAAGGATCCTT
>CANXYI011222096.1:0-10179 GCA_948208565.1 Hura crepitans | reverse complement strand
AATTTGATTTGTAACAACTTAATGCTTCATCTACTTTATAACAGTTATCAATATATTTCCACATGTCCACTCTATTGTGCATTCAAGCTGCAATTGTATGGGAGCAAGGCATCTTGGTACCCTAAAATTTACCACATTTGCATTTCTTATTTCTTAGATTTACTATCTATGTATTGCCTCCCTTTCTTTTTATAGTATTGTGCGCTGTCCTTACTTGGAATTACCCAATCCTATGATTATAATCCTCAACTATATGTCCCTTTGCTTTTAAACATCGATGTTCCATTATTTTCATGCATTCGTTCATGTACGTAATACTCGACATCATTATTGCTCTATAATTTTTTCTTCTCAAATAAAAAAACTTAACTAAAAGAGCGAAAACATGCTCGATAATTGTTGTCACCGGCATCATTCACACTCATTTCATTGCATTGTTAACACTTTTTAAATAATTTGTAGTCAAATGATCCCAACGATGACCACCATTAGCATGCAATGCCCATCGATCAAATGGTTGTTGCATTGCCTAATCATAAGATAGCTTATCCATTTCCTTTATTTGCACCATCATCTTAAGGAACTTTCTTTTTTGAAATTTGCATCTATAATGAAAAATCAAGTATAATATTAGATTTAGAAACAAATTCGATAAATGTAACTTATTGATATGAATTGTGTTATATTTTTCAAAAATAACTTGCTAAATATAACATGTCCTTTATTGTCTTATTCTGATGGTGTGTGTTGTAGTTGCTAACAAAATGATGTAAACACCATCTGTAAAAGGCGCATGGTTCTTGATTTAGAGTTGCCATTTTTGAAAACATATAATATTCTAGCATGATAATTAGATTAGTTATGCCATTTAGTATTGGAATGTGCTTTTCGATCATCGTCATAAACCACTTCCAACTCGAAATATTCTCTCTTTTTACAATGGCAAAAGCTACTAGAAATAAGGCATTATTTCCATCAATTAAACTGCCAGTAATCAAAGTTTGCTTGAATTTCCCGATGAGAAAAGTGCCATCTACTAATAAAATTGGCTTGCAATGCGGTAACCTATCAATAACAGGCTTAAAAGTCCAGAAAACTGGTTTAAATTGCTTCCATTAGGGAAATTTTATGCCCTCTCATACAATCTTGTATTTGCTTCTTGGATTATAATGAGTCAGTGCTTTTAAGAACCCCTGGCAATTCCTCATAGGGTTTTGTATAATCCCCAAAAATAGCTTTTAAAGTTTTCACTTTCCCATATCACGCCTTATAGTATGAAACGTTATAATTAAAATGTTGCAAATATTTGCAATAATAGCATTAACTAAAAGTGTTGGATTTCATAATATATGAACCCAATTGTCGATGGTCTTGGGAAAGTAAGGGTGAAACGTAACAATGGGGCCTTTTATAAATAGTAATTATCCAGTAAGGAAGGGAAATTTTTTTAACAACCCTAAGCCTCTATTTATATCCACCATCATGATTTGCAAATTTGACTGACTAACATGTAGTCTTTGACTCTGTAACATAAAAATCAACTTTTTATGCTATGGACTACTTTCTAGCTGATGCTTTAACTTCCTCCTTATTATTAAATATTAGAACTTTACACAGTTCAGAATTACCATCCCATATTGTCATCCGCGCTGATGATAATAGATCTACCTGAGCTGCCTCATTATCTATGTGCCCATGATGTTTTGTGCGAAAGTTATACTTAAAGAAGTCAGCATATTCTTTTCCATAACCACCATGTTTAGAGACATTTTTGTTTCTTATTCCCTTTGATAAACCATGAGAACCAATATTTTGTATTCCAACTTATTGCTCACTTAAGACAACATTTTCTTCATTGTCTTCACCATTACCATCATGCATCATATCCTCATGCTCTAGATTATCATTGTCTGATAAATAATTTTAACCTAAGTTTGCACCCTCATCAACATTATCATCCTCTAATGGCAAATTTTGCATCCTCATGCTATGTGATGTTTCAACAGCAACCCTAGTATGCTGAGAATACTCCTCGATACATATAAAACATCTTGGCGGATTGTACATATTACTTATATCGTCAACATGTAAACCTGATTGTGTATGTTGTGAGTATTCACCAATACGTACGAAATGTTTAGGCTGACTAGGTCTAGCTCTACCAAAATCTTCCATATTCTAGAAAAATTCTCTCTGGACATGAAATGACTCATGTGACTTATCGTATTATTGGCAATTAAATGAATCACCTTCCCCAAACTCCAAATTAAAATAACTAGATGTCGTTTCCAAATTTAAATCTAATATAGCTTATGAATTTTGAACATCATGATATCTTTGATTTCTAGCACTAGGCCTTATCTAACTTGTTCCAATTACATTTGCGTTATGTTCTCTCACATTGGTGCTAACATTATGTTCAAGGAAGTTAACAACCACATCAATATTTTGAAGTTTCATAATAAATTTTACAATTGTATAACTAATAAACTATTGTAAATTAGTATAAATAACCCTAATATCTTCATCATCTTTTAACTCCAAAGAAGTCCAGAATAAAGAACCTTGATTATAAATAAGGCTCTTATATATTATTTGCAATATATGATCATTCTTATCCAGGCCTAACTTTGCATGAATCACTAAATCACCAAAAGTTGGCCTCTCTTTTAATTTAAGGCTACGTCTTGTAGCTCCTGGTTTAGTAATATCATATTACAATCCAGCAACACCATAACTCATTTGTCCTCCAGTGTAAATATAAAAAGTTGTGTATGTAGACATTGTGTAGTTACCTATTAAAATTAAATTGTTGCTTAAAATTAAATAATCTATGCATAATTATATTAAACAAATTACCAATAAGTCCTAACATATGTTCTTTCAACTTGCTACAATTAAATTAATTACTATTTTTTTCAATACCATACATTACTTTACAAACAGTTTTATATTAATTAAATTAAATATTACACTAACAAAATAATTGAAATTAAATTAATTTTTTACAATATTACTAAAATTATACCGTTATATAAAGAACAAATATTAAGCATCCCTTACTTTTATAATATATATTCATTAAATTCGTAAAAAGAATAAAAATATTTATAGTAATATACAAATTAAATTTATTACTAAAATTATACCATTATATGAAGTGCATAAAAAAAATTTCTCTTAAAACATCACAATATGTTGTTAACTATACATAATATACCCATTGCATTAAAAAAAGAATAAAACAAATTAACACTATTTTACAAAGTAAATTCAAACAATTAACATACCTTTTCAACTATTTAAAACTCTATTCTAAGATAAATCTTGCAAAAATTAAACAAATAAGTATTAAAATTAAAGGTAATATTATGTTGCTAAAATAATATAAATTCAATTTATTTTTGAACATATTACTAAAATTATATAAACTGTAAACAACATATTTCTGCTAACACAAATTTTTAAAATTTTAAAACTATTTTTAAATAGCTCCTAAAAAAATTAATTAAATTTTTAAAAAGTCAATTTTATATTTAAATTACAAATATAAAAGCTTTACAAAATAATATATGTTGTACGAAAGTATTAAATATAAAATTTTTGTAACATTAATGTGCAAGCAAATATTTATAATTTATGTATAACTCAATAAAAAAATACATAATAATATAATTAATTTCTTAAGAAAATAAAAAATTGCCTCAAGCTGAATTTTGCTTAAGGGGAAGGCTCATGGCAAAAAAATTTGACAAAGCTTTTTACAAAATGAAAAAAAAGAATTTCTTACCTTGTTCATGCTAAAACATTCTGTTGGCTTGTGGATTTATAAGAGAGCCTGAACCTATTATCTCGAAGGCTTCATCTTTGCTGCCATGTGCTACTAAGCTCGAAGGCTTTCACTTTGGTGTCAACATGCCACATCATCAATCCCGAAGCCCTTTGCTCTGATGTCATAGCCAGCTTATCTAGATCCAGGTAACCCCAAAGTCTTATGTTTCGGGGTCAAAAATATTCCTCCCTTTTCCCAATTTCTTTCTGCCCACCCTTAAATTTAAAATTAAATAATTTTTTTTCCAAATAACCCTAACGTATTGTATCTAGAAACTATTCGGGCAAGTTCGGTTCGGGTCAAGTCAATATTAGGCCAGGTCATTAGTTTCGGATCAAATCACTTCGGGTTGGGGGTTGGCTTAGATCTTTGGGTCAAATTCATTTTTCACATAATCATATTACTTAATTTAATTTCATATTAATTTTTTGAATATCAATATATTTCAACTACTTTTAAATATTAATAACTCATAAATATTTTAAAAATAACTTATTCTTTTAAAAATATTATTTTCTTAAAAATTATTCACAATTATTATTATTATTGTTAAAAATAGAAATTAGCAAAAAAATAACAAAAAATAAAGATAAAAAAGACAAAGATGAAATACTAATATAAGAGAAGTCAGGATGAAATTAATGGAATTAAGATAAAACAATTAACGATAAGCAGCAGAAAAATGGCATTGAATGGTTATCGATCCTCCTTACTCAGTTTGCCCACAAATTTTTTGAGCTTAGACAAGACATTTACTACTCAAATTCAGTTCGATCTGCTCAAGTTATTATTTATTTTTATTTTACTTAATTTTTCTAATATAGATTTATATTGTCTATTATTATAATTTGTTATCTAATTCTATATTTTTTTATGCTATGTTATATTTGCTTTTATATATAATTATTTTTCATTGATATATTAGATAATCATAAATTTTAAAGACCTATTTTTACAATTATTTTATTCATATATATTATTTTTATTTTTATTAATTTTTCGGTACCTAGTGAGCTGGTCTAGTCTAATTTACAGGCTAATTTTTTTTATCTTGTCCGTTTGAATCCTCTCAATACCTAAGTTTACTTTATATATAGAAAAAATAAAATTGATAGATTTAGTTTTTATTTTTCAAAAATTTGATTTAATTCTAATAATTGAAATAATTAAAAGTATTTTTTAAATTTGGATCATTTGACGACCCATTTGGGTTTCGGGTCGGATCTAACCCTAAATTTTTCGAGTGGGTCTGGATCAAGCCATGCGTTTTTTTCAAGTCAAGATCCAATTCGACTCAATTTTTTCAAGTGGGTTCGAATTGGGTTTTGAGGCAGGATTAGAAATTGATAAGTCTAATTGTATCACATAATAATTTCTCTGATCTAGTTTTTTAAAAATAAATTCATGTAAAATTATTTTCATTAATAAGATGAAATTAATTTTTGAAAAAAATCAAAACCCAAATCTATCAATTTGATCTTTGAAAGAACATCTTTCACCCCCTTCAGCTAATTAAGTTATCTTAATTTTCACATTCATCTTAGATAGTGTTTTATTTTATTTAGATATTTTATATTTTATCTTTATCTTTTAATTTTTTTCTAATTTTAATTTTGTTTTTTTGGATAAACTGCCTTTATGAAAATTAAGTAGACCATATAATAAGAATTGAAAATTTTAAATTGATAGTGTTGAACCTATAAATATTCTTTATTAGCACATTATAAATCACTTTTTTAATTTTAAGAAATTAATTTTTGTAAATTAATTTTTATTGCTTAATATATTTGAATAAATTAGTTAATATAAAATGATATTTTAATTGAATATTTTTATAACAACAACACTATAATTCACCCCTACAATTTCTTATAAAATAATTATAATTTTTATAAAAAAAATAAAATTATGTTTTTAAAAGAATAATTTTTTTAAAATTTATATAAATTATAAATATTTAAAAGTAGTTAAAATA
Organism: Hura crepitans; assembly: GCA_948208565.1. NCBI lineage: Eukaryota > Viridiplantae > Streptophyta > Magnoliopsida > Malpighiales > Euphorbiaceae > Hura > Hura crepitans. The sequence continues at coordinate 4,372 of CANXYI011222096.1, read as the reverse complement.
TATTAATATTTTAGAATAAAAAATTCAGATTTAATTTAATAATTTGAGAGTCAATTAATTTAATATAAAAATGAATTTCGATTCAAAAATTTTAATTGATCGAAAAATGATTTCAAAATAATCTGACAAGCTAATATTAAGAAAAATAAAATGAAATATGTACTAATCAATTCATGCATGTTATATATATATATATATATATATATATATATATGACCTATCAATTTTTAACCCTAATTCAAAAATAAATTCAAATATGTTAAAAAAAAAGTGGCCTAAACTCGATTTTGACTAAAAAAAAAAAAGGTTCATGACCCGATTCAAAAAATTAAGTGTTGAGTAAAGATCAATTTGAGACTCAAGTGAGTTGAGTCATGTGATAACTCGAATAACTCAATTTTTTTAAAAAAAATATTTTTAATTATTTTAATTATTAACATTAAATTATTTTTTTTAAAAAATCAAATATATCAATGTTGTTGTCAATATTTTTTTATATATAACGTAGGCTTAGCCATCGAAAGGGTTCAAAACCAATAGGATTAAAAAAACTAGCCTATAGACTTCGATGGGCTAGCTAATTGAATACCTAGAAAATTAATAAAAAATAAAAACAATATTACATTAAATAAGAATTATAAAAATAGGTCATTTAAATTTAAAATATCATACAAAAAGTTAATATACATGAAATTAAATATATACAAAATTATAAAATCAAAAAATAGATTTATAAAAATAGAGTACATAAATCTAAAATACTACAATAGATCATTAAAAAGTAAGTAAAATAAAAAAAAATAATTACTTTATGTAAGTTGTGTCAGACTCGGATAGTAAATGCCTTGTCCAAACTAAAAAGAAATTAGAGACGTGCAGAGCAGAGCAAACGAGTACCCAACTTCTTGATTAGATCTAATATAAAAAGTTCTTATCACCCTAAAATATATAATTTTCTTTTTCCACAAAAGAATCTGCAACATATTGTCACTGTTTCATTTGATGCCGTCTTCCATTGCCTATAGTTGGTCATTTTATCTTAACTATCACTTATCTTATGCTAGCTTTTTTCTATTTGATATTTCTTTTTTTCAAATTTTAAAAATCGGACCAAATAAATAATAGGAGTGGCAACTAAGTCACGTTTTAACCGTCGACTAGGTACAATCAGGTTTTTTTAATTATAATTATTTATAAAAATTTTAAAAATATAATATGATTAACACTACATAAAAAAAATAAAATGCATTTTAAAAATTTATTTATTATTAAGTATTAACTTATAAATATTAATTTTAAATTATTTATCATTCACAACGAAAATTTTAACATGATATAATAACAATTAAATCAAATAATCAATTTTTCAAAGTATATAAATATATGTTATAATAAAGTATAATTAATAAGATTTAACAATAACATAACCCAAAATTAAATTATAATACACATTTTTTTATATAAAAATCAAAATAAACCATTGCAAAATTAAATAATTAAAAAATTATATATATATATATATATGTGTGTGTGCGTGCGTGCGCGCGCGAAAATGTAAAATATAGATAAAATGCTATATAATGAACTTCATGATTAAATAAATTATAGCAAAATATTAAAATAGTTAAATATTTAAATTTGAACGCAACATCTCTACTTTAAAGTTGAGGAGTTATACCATTTGTACTAAGTAAGAGTTTATGTCAACTTTACTTTATTTTTATTATTCTTACAATGAATTCAATATTTAATCAGACTAGTTCAATTCAGAAAACATTGGCTTTTTTTTTTCAAATCATTTATTTATGATAAAAATTCGGTTTTCTGATTTATTTGATAAGTTTTTTATCGATTCTATTTGGTTTTTATTCTATTCGGTTTTTAGTGTTGAATCGGATGGGATTGGCAACCGGTTCCCAATTCAACTAGTCTAGCTGGTCAGTCTAATTTTTAAAATAATGCTTTTTTCTCTTTTTCATCTTTATTTTTTTGTTATTTTTTGCCAAATTCAAATAATAATAATAATAATAATCCATTTTTTAAGAAAATTATATTTTTAAATGAATAAGCTATTTTTTAAATTTATGTAAATTATCAATATATAAAAAATTTTAAAATATATTGATATATAAATAGTAATATGAAATTAAAATTTATTTTTATAATTTTAAAATCAATCAATTTGTTTTTGTGAAAAATGAGATTTGAGGCTCCAACATGATTCGAATTGAAGTGATTTAATCCGAAAATGATCAAATTCGAAAATGACTCAAAATTAATAATTGGTTTGATCTAATTTAAGTTGATCCATTTGACAGGTCTAATCCTATCTATTTAAAATATTTTGTCAATAAGATAGTATTCTTTTATAAATATATAAGTTTATATATATTTTTATAGAAAATTAGTTTTAATGTATGTGTGTCGTACATAATAATTGATTTTACTTATTTTTATTATTAATTATTTCTTAATTATATTATTTTATGCAATTTTATTTTTTAAAAAAAATATCACGGCCAAAAAATTCAATGTTAGTAATATTTAAAATAAAAAAGAGTATATTTCAGAAAGAAAGGCTTTTTTATAGACAACATTTTTCATAATATTGAATGTTAATTGTAGACACCTGAATTTTGGGTCTATGATTATAACCAGAGATAGGCTTAAGCAAAAAGGCAAGGAACCCAGAACCTTAGTTCGTATGAACTAACCCAGTGCAAGTCCGCCTAGATTTGATGCCACAAGATCCGCACCGATTAACAAAGACCAAGCCTATAATAGTAGGCCCACGGCCCATGGTCCACCCGGACAAGCCAAAGCCCACGGCTGCACAGACTAAAATAGACTCAACCCAAAACTAGGTCCAAAGTCCATGAACCATTGAGGTGGACCTAAAGCTTAGGTCTGCATGGACCTACCGACAAAAAGCTTTCAGAAGTGTGAACTTCCTATTTGAACTCTGTTTCCTAATTCCATTAGGACTCTGCCTTTTCTAGATAGAAAAGTTGTCCACCAACCCTATAAATACCCTCTCAAGGGAGAATTAAAAGGGGATCGAAGGAGGAAAATTGGAGAATCCACAACTACTGTTCCAAGAGTCTAGGCACTAACTCTAAAGCAGGAATCGATCTACAAGCCTTAAGCCCACACTAAAAAATAATCTTTCTTTCCAAAATCCTACATTCATCTTGTTGCTTAAAGCTTCCTAATAAGGTAAGATCTGAGGCCTCCATTTGTATTATTCATTCTATTCATATTATTTTTGTAACCAAGGATCTCCCAGATTAATCGATACATGAGATGATCCTATGTAATTCCCACATCAATTATAGGAGTAGGTTATTGCTTTGAACTTTTTAATCATATGTAATTGCCTATTAAAACGATGTGATCATTTGGTAATTGACAATATAATTGCACGAACTAACCTTAACACATGATAAGGTTTGCGCAAACTTAATATTTAAATATGTGCATGATCTGACGTTCGTGCGGACTATTGTTGGATATCAGCCTTTCATTTACTATGTATACTATATTTTAATGTATTCTATTTACTATGTTGACGTGCCTATATGCTATTATCATGCTATATAACTATTATATTCCTTAGTATGCATATTGTTGATATTCTAGAATTATTGAGTGGTCCGCACGGACTCTCTTTCAAGGAACGTAGTCTGCATGGATATATGATTTGAAGGATATGCATTTGATTTGTGGTCCGCACAGACTTGTTTTTATGAGGAATGTAGTCTACACGGATGTATGTATTTTATGCATGAGTTTTTTTCTATCAGTTCGCATGGACTCCCTTTTATGAGGAACATGGTCTGCACAGACATATTCTAAATTCCTGTTCTTATGAATATTAGTATTTATCTTTATGTTTTCCTTTGCGTGATTAGTTTGCCATTGTCTCATTCATAATCATCACTCGCACTACAAAAAATTCGATTTTAGAGACGGATTTTAGCTACGGGCCTAGATCCATAGCTAGATAGTGACGGATTTAGTTACAGATATTAAATTCCGTAGCTAAATAAAACTTTTTTAATATAGCAACATAATAGCTACGGATTTAGATTTTTGCAACTAATTTTTGGCGCATAGTATTGGCAGGACATTTTAGCGATGAATTTAGCGACGGAATAATCCGTCGCTATAGCAAAATATAATTTCTATAGCTAATAAATTTTTTAAATTAATATTTTTCCTTTCATTTTAATGACGGATTAGCAACGAAATTTGCATCTGCAGCTAATAAATTTTTTATTTATTTTTAATTTTATTTTTAGAATGTAATAAGGATTTTTATATATGAAAAAATAATTCAAAAATTAACTAATTTTAGTTAATTAAATTTTAT
>CANXYI011222026.1:0-10570 GCA_948208565.1 Hura crepitans | reverse complement strand
TTTAACCGGCTTTCCAATTCCGTTAAATCTTGTGTTTAGGAACTCTAAGCTCATTGTCTAGGAGATGAAATTCCTTAAATCAATTGATAGTTGAGGTAGAATTTCAGCTTCTTGTATTAGACTCAAAGATTATGGCTGTTTAATGTCAAAATTTGTAGCCAACATATCCTTAGACCCTTCAATGGTTGAAAAGTCAGGCTTTATGTATTGTGAAACCACCTTTTCTGGTAACGTATTAGGTTGATTGTTTGCTGAGGTGGGCAATATGGCACTGCTGCTCCTCTCATTTTGTGGCTGGTTGTATGGTCGGGTAGACAGTCATGTGTTACTGCTATTTGCAGCAGCCTCTCCCTTTTTGTTTGCTGGTTTATTCAGCATTGAAACGATCTCTTGTAACTACTCCTGTAATTGCAAGAATAGCTGTTGTAGTTGACTGGTTAGTCGGCTCTTAAACTTAGAAAGCCTAGCTTCTATTGCTGACTCTATTACTGCACGTTCTTCTTGCAATAGTGATTTGATCTCTCATTTATGGTGCATGGCTCTTATACCAATTGTTGTGGCCCTGTATTACAGATCAAAACACTAGGCAATTGAATCAAACTCGTCAAAGGAAGCTTATACCTTCGAACTTGTTAAAGAGAGTTGCACGCCTTAGAACTCATTAGAGAGAGTTGCCTATCTCTTGATTCTTTTCTGTTGGAAATTATGACTTATTTTACTGATTAGTTTTTGCCTCTTTAAATAGAGGTTATAAGCTTAGTAAAATAGGAATTATTTTCTAACTAGGAAAACTACTACTACATATCTAATTAGGAAATATTAAAATAGGAAAACATATATTAAAAATTTTGCGATAATTAAAACACTTCCTAACCAAAATAAAATCTTCTAATTAAATAAAATCCCTTAAATAAGAAAACTACTAAAATATAATTATTAATTACAACTAATCTTCTTTCTATAGTTCACTCAATTGTAGTTGTAACAGTCCACCCCACAACTACCTTTCAAGTATATGCTTTAACAAGAATTACATAAGGGCAGTTGATGCAAATGAAACCTCTGGCAAATTGCCTACTTGAAACCCAACAAAATACAACATAGTCTGTTTTAGGGCCATGGGACAGGTTCACCATAAAAAAAGAAAGGAATATAATATATTAGGTGTGTTGTTCTCTATTGGAACATCGTACTTTGATTTTTTTATTTTATTGGGTTCTTACTTTGCCTTTCAATTTTATTGGGTTCCCATGTCTTCCCTAAAATGTTCAAATTTATATTTTCATTCAATTCAATTTTTTTCCTTCTCCAAAACTTACTTTTCTTCCTCAACCCTTCCTAAACCTTTTATTTTGCTTTCTAAAGATTTTTACAAAAGCTCTTATATCAATTAATTTCGGTATGCTTTACACTACGTGAATTGAAACTTTCCTAGGCAAAGAGGTACTCAAGGATATCATTATTTTTCAAAAATGAGATCTAAGATCTCCAACTTATGGAATTATAAAGCTACTCAAGAATTATAAATAGTTTCATTGTATTAACTTTTAAAATGAGTTTTTTGAAAAATTTAATACATTGGTAGAAATTTTTGAAATTGTCTAGAAGAAATGATTCTTAGCCTTGAGAATTATTTTCTCAAGAATAGATAGCCTTTGGACTTTGCTACAAGTTCTCAATATCACAAAGAGTAGGTGAAACTGGGAAGTCAGAAATCTTAGATCATATTCCTAAAAATAATTTCAAGATCCCTGATTAACTCTATAATTCTGCCTAGGAAAGTGTTAATCCAACTAGTCTAAAGCATTGTGTGAACAAAGTGCCATCTTTCAGAACCAAGAAATAGCTCTCTGAGATCTTTTTTTATCATTTTTCAACCTTGATTATGGTTAACTTGATAATTCAATAAAACCTCATGATTGACTCATTCAGCCATAGAAGACCAGAAGCAAACTCCAAATATCTTTAAGGTATAAAGAACAAAGAGAGTGAAGGCATAGTTTCTACCAGATTTATTTGTTGACAAAGTGAATGAACTACAATTTCAAAACCAATACTTAAAAATCTCTATTAACCATTAAATACCAGATTTCAATAATTATGCTTCTTAGGTTTCTCTAGCATCTTTTCATGTCAGGTTTCTTCAACCCTAACAAAAATGACAACATAAAAAATATAAGAACATCAACAAAAACTAAGCTTTAAGCTCATACTAAATGGGGTCAGCACATAAACAATATAAGGTAAAATTTTATTATACAACAAAGTCTAGCCTGATAAATCAAAACTTTGATAAAGAATTTTTACCTCTTGTTGACAACTAGATTCAATAATGCACAAGCAGGCACATATAAATGCACAGCCACATGGAGAGAAAGACCTAAAGCAACTTACCTGTCATTCATAAAGGCAATGGTAAGTGCTGTCAGAAGAGCAGCCACTATAGCTAGCGGTCGCCTAAGAAAACCCAGTCCTGTCATACGATATGATATTAATAACTCAGATACACATGTCAAACATTAAAAACTGAATCTGGAAACAGTATGCTTACCCAGAATCAGAACAATCATAATGAAATAGTTGGTCCGATAGCTGTGCAACAAGACATAGAGCTGACAATTAAAACTCAACTATGGAAAATAGTTATACTCTGAGTCGACTAATAGGACAATATAGATTCATGATCAACATTCAGTATTCAAATCACGCATCACTACCAGCCAACAAAATAAAAACATAATAGCAGAAAAATTAAATCAGTCCCAAGCCACCAATTCTATCGCATAAATGCATTAAACACATAAAAAAATTAGACTTGATTATTAAGTTGTTAAGTTCTATTTTCCGGGAAACAACACTCTAAGTAGGTTCATGAAGCAAATTCTATCATTTCTTCAAATATCTAAGAATTATGCAATAAAAATAAAAATATAGAACGCACTAATAGAGATTGCACTTGAGGCGGCTGTTCCATTTGTCAGTCGATTTAGGGACAGTGAATCTTGAGAAAAATTCGGAGAGAGGACGAGGTGGGGACGACCAGTCAACCTCGCGAAGTGCATCAATCAGATCCTCTACCGTGACGTTGCCCCAATCCATGCCTGTCTCCGAGCTGCCAAAAAAAAAAAAAACCCTAGAAATGACTCCTAATAGGCACGAAGAAGAAGAAGAAGAAGGCCCAAAATCAGAGGGAAAGAGAAGCAGGAAGTTTCCAAAGGAGTAATGAAAAAGAACTGGAAAGCATGCGCTGTGAGCCAAACAGAAATTGGAAAATATCACTTCGGCAGGAAACCGTCAACGGTATCTAACAGACAGAACACAATGTCCTCCAATCCGCGGAAAAATAGTAACAAAAAAATGTAAGTAGAAAAGAATTTGTCTCAGCTCGGCTTCGAACCGGGGACCCCTAGTGTGTGAATAACCAACTACAGACGCTGTGAAATACTTTGTTAGAGGAAAATAAAAAAAAGGAATAAACGGCACAATGTTTCCGCGGCAATAATAAAAAAGAACTTGGAAAGCATGCGCTGTGAGCCAATAGAAATTGGAAAATTATCAAAACCGTCAACGGTATCTAACAGACAGAACACAATGTCCTCCAATTCAATCTCACAGGAAAACAATGATGAAAAAATAAGGTAGGAACGAAAATGTCTTAGCCCGGGTTTGAACCGGAGGCCTCTAGTGTGTGAGACTAGCGTGATAACCAACTACACCACCCAGACAGAATAGAATTTCGATGGAGAGTGTGTTAACTAGAAATAGTTCTTACCGTAAGGATCAGTTTTATGAATTCTTATTAACGTATTTTATTATATAATTCCTTTCAATTTGTAACATATAAACTTCCCTGATATGACAGCCAAAAACATGGATATAATATCATTTTGTATCTTTGTTTGAGAAAATAGGAGTTCTATTAAATTGTAATAAACACAAAAATAAAATGCAGGGAATATATGTTATCAATATATTAACAAATTTTAAAAGAAAATATTTTCTCCGTCCTCTATTGATTGACACATTTTTAATTTTACAATAATTAAAAAATATAAATTATTATAGTTAAAAATTTAAATTTATATTATTTTGCTTATTATACCCTTAATTTGTATTAAAAATAGAAAGTAATTGATATAAATAAAAAAAATAGTAACATTAAATATTAATAAAATAGAGATTTAACAAGTTAATCAACTTACTAAATGTTTATAATTTAAGATAAAAAAAATGCGCGAAGGAATATTTACTAACATCCCAATAAATATTGCTATGTTAGCCAAAAAAAAAAAATACGAAGCTAATATCATTTATTGGCTTTCTTTGAAGGTTATACAACTTTTAGTGAATTTATAATTTTTGGGACAAGAGTTAAATTATATCTTTCAATTTTGCAAAATTCTAAAATTTATATCTCAATTAAAATTTTTGTGAAAATTATCATTTTGTTCAATCAATTTGTTAAAATTTACCCCATATAAATGAAATGCTGATGTCAACAAATGAAAATTTTTAAGAATTAATAAAAATTTGTCATGCTATGTTTACAAGTATTTAAAAAATATAAAAATGATAAAAAATAATTTTATTATCTGTATTATTTTTATTACCCATTTTCAAATTTAAATTTAAATATATGGACACCCGCTATTCATACTTATTTATAAAATTAACTATTAAACTAATTTAAAAATAATTATGTCTTATATTATATATAAAATTGAATTTTTTATTATATTTTATTAAAACGTAGTATTTATTTATAAATTAATTATATGATATATTAAATTAATTATTAATAGTTACTAATTATAAACATATTAATAATTTAATTAATTTTTTATGTTGATCGGGTAATTATATGAATGTAGTTATATTCGGATAATAGTAAACGGGTTTGCAAGGGGCACCATTAGTGTAGAAATAATTCTAATTAAGTTCAGAATGTGTTCAGGTACAATATTTTTTGCAAACCTGATCAATTAAATTTATAATTATTCAAATTTGACCGATTAAATTTATAAATACCTGAGTCTATCTTGAACCTGATTAAAATTATTTCTATGCTACATGTAACTATTGCAAACATGTGTTACTATTAGCTGAATAATACTCAAATCCATATAATCACCCGATTAACATAAAAAGAATTGACTAAGTTATTAATATGTCTATTGAATATATTTAAAACTAATAATAATTAATAATATATCACATAATTTATAAATAAATACTACGTTTTAATAAAATATAATAAAAAAAATTAAATTTTATATATAAGATATGAGAATAATTATTTTAAAATTAATTTAATAGTTAATTTTGTAAATGAGTATGTACAGCAAGTGTCTATATGTTTAAATTCGAATTTAAATATGGGTAATAAAATCAATATGGTAATAAAAATAATTTTTTATTATTTTTATATTTTTTAAATTACACGTGAACATGATATAATAAATTTTTATTGATTCTTGAAAATTTTCATCTGCTAATGCAAGCATTCTTTTTGTGTAGAAGCGAATTTTGACAAACTGGTTAGACGAAATGACAAATTTGATAAAAATTTTAGTTTAGGACAAATTTTATTCATTTGACAAAATTAGAGAGCAAATTTTAACTTTTTTCTTAAGATTAATCCTCCTCTATATAGGGGCTCTCTCTCGCTCCCTCTTTCTTTCCTAGAATTAGGGTTCTTTTCTATCCCATTACTTTCTTCAATCATTAGGATCTCTGTTTATTTTAAACATTCTGGCCTTTCTTCTTTTTTTCTTTTTTCGATTGTGATCATTTTTTCTACATAATTGATGGGTGTGAATAGTGAAGTGGATACTCTTTTAGCATCTTTGAAATTGAGTAAGGATGAATGTGCTGTGGGTGATGTCACTTTTGATTCCAATACATATGAAACATAACAATATCATATTAGGCTATGTTCTATCAGGAAACTATTAACAAAGAATTCTTTTAATATTCCTGCTTTTCGATCAACCATGATGCGCAGTTGGAAGCTAAAAAAGGGATTTCGCCTATGGGATATGAGAGGAAACATTTTTGTGTTCCAATTCTTCTTAGAATCAAATAGAAGGAAGGTTTTAAATGTGAGCCCTTGGTGTTTTGATGACTATTTACTAATTTTAAAGGAGATGAATGATCAAGATACTTATTCTACTGTAAATCTTAGTAAGGCCATGATCCGAATCAGAGCCTATAACATTCATTCAGATGGATGTCTAAAAAAACTGTAGAAATTATTGGAAATATGATAGGGGAATTAGTGGAGGTGGATAATGGTGATAGTCTGGGATGGAAACCGTTCCTTCGAATTAAGGTATTTATTGATGTTGCCATGCCTTTACGAAGGGAAGTCCTACTACGATTTGACTATGGCATTGTTAAATGGGTGAAACTGAAGTATAAGAGGTTACCTGTGTGCTGTTTTAACTGTGGACAAATGGGGCATTCTGTTGGGGATTGTGACTTTAAAGATGGATAGAAGGAAGTGGAGTATGGAGAATGGCTTAGGGCATCCCTAAGAAGACCTTTCAATTACAAAAAAACTAAGGAAAATGCAAAAAAAGGAATCTCTTATTGCTACGTTGGTGCTAAACCAACAAAGCACAACCGAAGCCGATGGTAATACTGAAACTCAACAAAGATCGAAGTGCATAAAGTCTTTATGTGAAATATTAAGTGATCTAAATAAAGAGGCATGAAAAATGATAATTCAGCAACATTTGAAAAAAGTTTCCCCTAAAAAACTGCATAATGGTAGAGGCCCCTTGCATGCTATAATTACCTAAAAGGGTTCTTTTTTTGCTATGGGGTCTAAGGCTCCCATGAAAGCCACTTCTTGCATTACTTTTTTAAACCAAAACATTTCATTAGAAAAATATGCCAAAATCTCCATTAGTATCAACTACATTGGTAGAAGTTGAATAGGTTGCAAAGATAAGACAGAGAACTTAGAAATGAGTCAAGCATGATAGAAACACTAGTTTTCTAAACTGAGTTGTTTGAAGACCAGATTGGGGGAAAAGGTAGCTTGCCATCTTCACCAATGACAATGCATGAGTCAAATGGGGGGTCCATTAAAAAACTTAGAGGTTCTATTCCAATATCTTATTTACCAGAGGCGACTAAAGATGAGATCTCTGGTTGCCTAAACCAATAAAACTTTTAAGTTATAACTATCGAGGATTGGGGAGTTCCTCGAAAGTTAATAATCTGAAAAAGCTTGTAAAGTTTTAAACTCCCTCAGTCTTGTTTTTTATGGAAACAAGGGTGTCAAAAGAAAAGTTCTTGAACATTTGTTGAAGTTTGAGTTTTAAAGATAGTTTTATTATGAAGAGTTCTTTACAAGGTAGTGGGCTTGCTTGTTTTTGGGAGGATGGCAGTTCTTTAAATTTGTTGCTTTATTCTCTGCATCATATTGACTTGGAAGTTGGCCAATATTATCAGCTTCCCAATTAGTGTATAACATTCTTCTATGGGTGGCTCGAATGGCATAACAAACATCATTCTTGGAGTTTATTGAGACACTTGCGGTAGCAATCACAACTCCCATGGCTTGTGTTAGGGGACTTTAATGAGATTTTGTCAAATTTAGAAAAGGTGGGTGGTATGGCTAGACCCCAGTGTTATATTGATGCCTTTAAGGACACACTATATGATTGTGGGCTAAAAGACTTATAGTTTCAGGGATATCCATTTACATAGGACAATGGGAGAAGCTCTAATCATTTTATTAAGGAGAAACTGGATAGGGGCATCGCATTTATGTCATGGATTAGTTTATTTCTTAACTTCTCTCTGAATAACCTCATATTTTTGGGATCAGATTATTTACCAGTATTAGTCAACTTATTTAGGAATGAGGGAGTTTCTTTTAGATGTAAAAAACTTCCAATTTGAGACAATGTGGGCTCGTGACCCTTTTTATTTGGATTGCATAAAATTGGGTTAGCTGGTGGGAAATCATGTCTCATGGGAAGAGAAGACAATGACCTATACCTCTAGTCTATGGGATTGGAATTTTTTGATTTTTAGAAGCCTCAATAAAAAGAGGAAGAATATTTTGTTCAAGCTGAAAGAGTTGTAATATAAGACTAATTCGACATCTTTACTTGAAAGGAGAAGGTTAAAGGTGAAGTGATAGAAATCAGTTTGAGATAAAAATCAGTTTGAGATAGAAAGTCATATGGAAACAACGATCTAAAGTGCAATGGTTGAAAGTGGGTGATAAGAACACCAGGTATTTTCACTCTTTTGCTTCAAACCAGAGGAAAACCAGTTCAATTAAATTTTTGCTAGACTTAAATAGTTAAATAATTTCAGGTAGCAGGCTTAAAGATCATATTGTCCATTTTTATGATACTTTATTTTCCTTAAATAATGTAAATGTAGACATATCTGATTTGGGTTTTGTTACTTCAAAAGTGACTACAGACATGAACTATTTTCTTTTGGAATTTATTCTGCTGATGAAGTTTATAAAGCAATTAAGATGATACACCCAGTAAAAGTCCCAGGACCTAATGGTTTTTCACTATTATTTTACCAATAATATTAGGACATTGTAGGTCATGACATTGTCAACATCACTTTAAATGTTTTACATAGGGGATTTTTTCCTATTAGTTATAATCACACCAATATTTGCCTAGTAACAAAGGTAAATATGCCTACTTTAGTGACTAAATTTAGGTCTATTAGTCTATGCAATGTGATTTGTAAAATTGCTACCAAAGTGTTGGCTAATAGACTTAAGGTTATTTTAAGGGATATTATAGATGAGACCTAGAGCGCTTTTGTTCTGGGTCATTTGATTATGATAATATACTGACAACTTTTGAGGTTTTTCATCACATGAAATCTAGTGGACCAAAACACAGGAAATTGTTAAGCCTGAAACTTGACATGGCCAAAGCATATGATTAAGTTGAATAGAGCTTCCTCAAGATTATTTGTTTAAAGCTAGGTTTCTCCAAAAAATGGGTTGATATAATCATGAGATTTGTAACAATAACAACTTATTTAGTCATTATAAATGGTGAGCCTAGTGGTCATATATCTCGTACCAGAGGACTTAAGCAAGGGGATCCTTTTAGTCCTTATATTTTCTTACTATGTATAGAGGGGTTTGATTAGTTTATTACATGAGGCAGTATCGATGCAGTTGATTCATGGTATTAGTATATGTAATGGGGCACCCTTAATCTCTCATCTTCTTTTTGCTGATAATTGTCTCCTTGTTATGCGAGCTTCCTTGAGTGAAGTCTCTGCTATTTGCTAGGTTCTTCAATGGTATGAATTATTGTCTAGTCAAAAAATTAGCATGCAGAAATTAGAGATTTGTTTCAGCAATAATGTCCCTAGAGACCTAAGGTCTATAATCATTGAGTTTATAGGGTTTCAAGAAGTGACAGAGTATGCTTTTTATTTAGGACTACCTACTGCCATTAGCCATTCTAAAAGGGTTATTTTTTGATAAATTAAAAAACCAACTATGGAATAGATTGAATGGTTGGAAGGGAAAACTATTATCTTGGATAGGGAAAGAACTTCTCATTAAAACAGTGGCCCAAGCCATTCCCACATATATTATGCAATGTTTGCTCCTCCCATCCTCTTTGTGTTAAGAGTTGAGAGCTATGGTAAGTAACTTTTGGTGGGGCCAAAAACATGATGAAAAATGTATGCATTTGTGCAGTTAGCAAACTTTGTGTAAGCCAAAGAGTGAAGGTGGAATAGGTTTCAAGGATTTTAAGTCCTTTAATAAAGCCTTATTACACTACAAAAAACAATGCCATTTGCGACTAAGTTTTTAAAGGTCATCACTAAAAATGGTCGCTAATAGACTTTTAGAGATGACAATTATAATATTATCGCAACTAATGCTAATTATTTATCACAATTATTTGTGCCGTTGCTAATTGTACAATAAGCCATCACAAATGTGTTTTTTTGGAGGGAAATTGTGGCGCCTTTTTTTTGCGATAGATTGTCATAAGTTGTCTCAAAAAAAACATGTATTTGCTATAGCTATTTAAATGTTGTTGCAAAAAATAACCAAGTTTAGAGGTAAAATAATGGCTCCATACTTTTTGCAACAACATTTTATATGGTGTTGCAAAAAAAAAAACTATTTGCAAGAGTTTATTAAATGTCGTTGCAAATAGATATAGATTTTTTGGAAGCAAAAATTAATATCACAATTGTTTGTGATAAAGTTTTATAATTGGATACAAAAAGTTTATTTCACTTAAAAAAATCGATCTATTATGAAATTTGTGATGGATACAAATCTGCTGCAAATTAACAATGGGACAATGATTCTTTTTTCTGTCCCGAAAATATGCAATTAAAAGAGTTAAAAAAAACATGATAAGATTACGACAAAAAGTTAAATTTCGTTGGGGACTAAAGTGCTAAAATGTGGCATATGTATTTAAGATCGTTATAGTGATGGATTTTCCATCGCAAAATTTATATAATAAATAAAAAGTATTTTAAAAAGTTGCTAATATGTTTTTAGTGATGATAGTAATAGCATTCTCACAAATAATAT
>CANXYI011222000.1:0-11575 GCA_948208565.1 Hura crepitans | reverse complement strand
ATATATATATATATATACTTTTAAGTGTTGACGTGGCAGTAATAAATTTGATATAATTTTAAGTGTTCCGTGCGTCATTCTAAAGCATGAAATGTTAAAAACCTTGAATCTACTCATTCAATTATACCAAGTAAAATTCGGAAACTAAATTTGTTAGCGTGCAACGTGAAGGGTCATTTTTTATGTATTTATACTTGAGAGTAAGTGTGTGCATGCGTACGCACGTGTAGCTGTGATTAATTTAACATGCAAGCTATAGGCCAACTCCAAAAATTTGTGTCATGTAAGAGGCAATTCGCTGTAATTCATTGACACCATAATTGAATTTCCTCTAAATTGCATTTAGCAAGCATTACATGTATTACTAAATGGGGCCACAGTCCATGAAGCCAATGATGCGCTTTCTTTCTTTTCTTTTCTTTTTTTTTTTTTTAATCCTTTTGAACATTTTCATCAAGAAAAATGGCAACGTGCATAATCAGAAATGATGCCTACTTATTTCCATCCGGCTTTCTCACCAGTACAGATAGCATTCGCATCCTACATCTAGATCTTCTGTTTAAGAACATGGCGCAGTTGGACTTTCTGGCTCTCCATCCTTGCCTCTATAAGCTTTGCCTTCAAGCTGTTCTTCTGCATGCCTCGAGGCCATTCGATGCATCCTTTCATTCCTCGAGTTATGTGAGGATTACCAGAGTCTGGTGAACTCCATTGCCCCACCAAATCTGGGCTGAATCCACCTTTACCTGACCCTCGATCTGGAGATAAAATGCCCCCATTAGATTTTCTTCCATTTGAAAGCCTACCGTTCATTCCCTCTACTGAGATTATTTTGTAGTTGTCACCACCAGATCTCCATAGCTTCGCAATAGATGAGACCACCTTATTCTGCCTTGTTGGTACAGAACAGAGTTCGCTGATTTCAGTAATTGGGGTTTTGTTACATGCATTTTCTTCCCAATCTGTTCCACTCCCTGAGACAATACTGTCTCGACAATTCTTGTTGACAGACAGAATACTCCCATCCGGAGAGTAGCTTGAGCCTTGATCCTCAAGATGACTCACAGTTTCCCACCCACTTTCGTCTTCTTCATTATCGCCATTATGATTGACAAATGCTTCAGAATGTCTATAATTACCATTCTTGTATATCCTATTGACTTTGGGACTCACGGTGTGAATCTTGGAAGCATGGCTGGCAGGACTGTAAGCAACACATGGCCCAATCTCCCTCTCATTGAGTTGGCCAGAACTAACTTCTTCAAAAACAGAAAAAAAATCATCTGGGTTAGGCGGTTCATAAGTGAATTCTTTGATCTCCTGAATATCCATGGAAGCAGCAGCTTTAATGAGTGATTCTGCTTCTCTCACGTCCTTCAAATCCAGGGTTACATCTCTTGTCTTTAGAAATGCTTCCAAACCCGCAATAAGCTTGTTCATCTGAGAATACTTTGATTCAAGTGCCACCTTTGCATCAACCAGCTTCATTTGAACACGCTCTTCTCGCCATACCTCAGCCATCTGCAACATCTTCCTTTCCTCATCCACTTCTTCCCGCATTTTCACGGATTCCCTCTTCAATGCTTCAACTTCTGCCTTGTCCTCCCCAATTTCCTTAGCAAGCTCATTGCATACTTCCTCAATCAATTCCCTTGCCTTTCTTTCCTTTTCATACTCCTGCTTAAATCGCTTTGCTGAAACCTTCACATCAGCCAGCTCATTAACCAACTTGGAATTTATAATTTCCAATCTTTGGCAATTTTTTTTTTCATGACTCAAATCAGCTTTAATGTTATCAATATATGCACGAATTTTCTCATGCTCTCTGCTCCTCCAAGCAGCCCTTTCTTCGTTGACTTTCTTCAAAAAGTACTCCAGTTTCTTTTTTGAGGATTGCCGTTCAGCCTCAAGCTCTTGAATTCGTGCTCGAGCCTGATCTAGTTCTGCTTCAAATGCAGAAACCACTGATACAGCACTGACTTGATGATCAAGATGCTTCATGTGGCTGTGAATCTGGCGCACCTCATCAAATGTTTCCAAGCAAACAGGGTTCCACTTAGTTGCACCTTCCATTGCTGAGTTGGGGAACCGAAATGAAGGCTCAAGCTAAAATGGACAAGAGCAGCCAGCATGAGATACAAAAATACTTTAAATATATATATACAAAGCATTCTAAATGAAAGAGCAAAGCAAGTAGCAAATAAAATTTCACGCAGACAAGATTTTATTAGTAATAACTGTAGAAGATCCACATTCCATGAACTTGAAAATTTTGAAGCTCTCGAGTTATACCAGAAAACAACCCAATAGTACTTTCCAAAACTCCTATATTACTAATAACTAACCATCATAAGAACCTTACTTCAGTGAACACTTTCCCACCCAAGACTGGTTTAATGGAACTTTTGTTCAACTGTTTTTCTTTTTCCGAGAATGTTACTAATTTACCATGCATTTAGGGAAGACGAAGTAAATCAAAAGACAGCAAATTATCCAGAATATGAAAAATAATATAAGATAACAAATAATAAATAAAATAGAGACCGTTAGATGCTAGTAACCAACTAAGAGCAGAGTATATTTCTCTGAAACAAATGCCAAACAAACAGAAAGACGCATATTTGCCACACCTCATACATGTCACACAAGTAATAAGATATTTGATTGAGCATTACTGAGATTCTATTATTAGATCACTCAAAGTTGCCCATATCGAACAAGTCATTAACAATTCAGTTAAAAACTTTAGGAACCCGCATACCTTATAAAAGAATCTATTCTTTGTATCAGAGAAAAAAATAGGACTCTGTAATGGATCCTTTACATCAGAATCATTAGCTTTGCCACTACGACGAGGTATAATCAAGATGCCTGCATGACCAGTGCCAGGCTGCAGAGACAATTAATAAGACGAAATCAATTCTACAAATTCAAAAATTAAATGCTGTGTGGCTCCAAAACCAAACCAATCAACATGTAAGCAAGGATAGACTCAAATCAAATAATTACCCAAAGCTATAAAGCAAAAAGCATTTGCTCGACTACTTATAACCCAAAAACCCTCAGATCTTTCCACCAAAAAACTGCACAAAGAACGCCAAGAACAGAAAATACTGAACGACAACGATTAGAAAGATCACCTGAAACTCTAACCGATCTCTCGTCCTCCTCTCTCTGGTGCCGACAGCTAAAGTCTCCGGCAGCTGCAACCGCCACAATCCAGCAGCCAGCTTCCTAGCAGACATCGGCTTAGAGATTCTCCGACGACTTTTACGGACAGCGCCTTTCCCCAACTTCTCCTCCAGCTCCTCCTCATCCTTCTCAACTGGGACACTTCTCCTTTTATCTTCGACCTTCCATTTCAAGAAAGGCGTTTCAGGTCGAGTCCTGCTCCGGCTCCGTCTTCCAACCGGAGTTCCGGTCCTCTTCAATCGAGTGAGATTGAGATTCCTAGCTTGGCGTCGACTCTTGAGATCTATACGAGGGTGAGGATTTTGAACTTTTGAAGTAATAGAGTTCCCCGGAAATGTCGCCGTGGAATGCGGTTTTCCGGTAATCTTCATTAATGCAGCTCAAGACAAACAGCCATTTATCAAGCAAAAACATACAGTGAACTTTTAGAGAGAGAAAGTAGCAGAAAGGGAGAGCTTTGTGTTGGACTGCACTGCAGTGATGTGTGCCTCTGCCAAGGAAAAGAAGATACAGACAGTAGCTAAGAGCAGTTGTTTTTCTTACTGGAACTGCTGAAGAAAACGTTTTAGATGGAATATACGTATCTAAAACGTATATTTAAATGGAATACACGTATTTCGCTTTTTTTTTCACGGGATAACTTTATTCTGATCTTCAAATATTGTAAGGATTTGTCTTTAATATATTTTTGTGGGTAACAATTAGTTTTTAATATTTTCGTTCCATTCACTACATATATATACATTTCGATTAAAAATTTTCATTTATTTTTTACATCTACTAAATATTGTACGTAGCAAAATATATGGTTATGAAATTCAATTTAATCGATTTTTGGTATATTCGTTTAAATTTTTTTTAAAAAAAATCAATTTAATTAATTTAATTCAAAAGTTAAAAAAATGAAAGAATTGATTAAGATTGAACTCTTTATATGATTTTTTTTAGCTTTTAGATTATAAGAAGTTAAAATATATGACCAGTAAAATTGATATTAGATCTATCAAATGAGTCAGATCATTTTTTAATTGATCCATTTTGAGTTCGGATTAAATCGAGTCTTTGAATCAAATTAATTTTTCACAAAAATAAAATTAATTGATTTTTAAATTATTAAATGAAATTTTAATTTCATATTTTTTAAATATTAATATATTTTAACCACTTTAAATATTAATAATTTATACAAATTTAAAAAAATAACTTATTCTTTTAAAAATATTATTTCTTAAAAATTATTATTATTATTATTATTATTATTATTATTAAAAACTAAAATAGGTAGAAATTTAAAAAAAATAAAGATAAAAATGAAAAGATGAAATATCGAATGAAGAGAACCCATCATAAGATAAATGAGAATTAAGATAACATGATAAGTGATGGTCAATGGAAAACGGCATTGAATGAGTACCTATCTGTCCTACTCGACCCGCCCATAAAATTTTTCGGACTTGAACAAGACATTCACTGCTCGAATCTATTTTTATATAGTATTTTTTTAAGTTATTATTTATTTTTATTTAATTTAATTTTTTAATGTAAATTTATATAGTCATATTTTTATAATCATTGTCTAGTTCTATAATTTTTTTTCTATTGTGTTATATTTATTCTTATGTATAATTATTTTTTATATGACATATTAGATAATCTTAAATTTTAATAAACTATTTTTATAATTTTTTATTTAATATAATATTATTTTTTTGTTAATTTTTAGGTATCTAGTAGGCTAGTCTATCCTGATTTACAAGCTAACATTTTTTAGCTTGTTCGTCCAAACTCTCTCGATGGCTAAGTCTACTTCTTTTATATATTAAAAAAAACACACAATATTGATACATTTACTTTTTCTTTCAAAAATTGATTTAATCTTAATAGTTGAACAATTAAAATATTTTTGAAAAAAATCAAATCATTCGAATTGTCACATGAGTCGATCCATTCAGATTTCATGTCGAATTTGACCCCAATTTTTTGAGTCGGATCCAATTTAGATCATACGCCTTTTTTCTAATCGAGTCTGAATTCAAGTCAATTTTTCAAGCGGACTTGAATCCGATTTTAAATCAATGTCAAAATTGACATGTCTAATTAATATTGTAATGCCCCGAATCTCGGGGCTATGAACAGTAAACCTCATAATCTGGGGGAAACGATTTTTAGAATATGATTAGGGGTTTCCTTACTGAACGAGAGAATATATTAAGGATGAGTTAGGGTTAAAATTTCGTGTCGAAATGAAGTCGTTTAGTTAGTTAACGAACCATACCTAGTTTGACAATGAATAGTATCGTACCTGAGTATGCAAATAGTGTCACCGGGGATGTAATGTGTGCTAAGGTTACTGAATGAAAGGAAGTATTCTAAAACAATTTTGGATAAAGGTTGGAGGGGAACGGAAGCCATTATGGAGGTTAATTTAAGAAACAAAGATGTTACAGTAGTGTTAATGAATAGTAACCAAGTTAAACTTGAATGGTAAAATATTTAGAAGTTGCTAAGAAAAATCTGAAAATAGCATAACTTAATAGTAAAAAATTCTAAATAAGCTAATGGCAATGAAATTGAAATTTTTAGAGCTCGAAAAGATATTTTACGGAATTAAATAAGAGCCAAATTCAATAATTAAAATAGCTAGGCTCGATTTTAAATTCCAATTTTTACGGGGGACATGTATCATGAATTTTTGAGATTTATGGCACAAAAATCAGAATTTTAGAATGTGAGGAAAAGAGAAATAATTAATTTTAGGAAGAGGACACATGGAAAAATGACAACCCTTTGATCTATTAGGTGGCACTCATCCATGACCCTCCTCCACTAATATAAATAGGCCTATTTTTAAATCCCATTAGCCCAAAACTCCTCCCCCTCTTTTCTCATGGCCGACAACCACTCCCACTCCCACTACCCCTTTTTTTTATTCTTCACTCCACCAAATAACCCATCTCCCCACCAAATAATCCTATAAGTCATCCCTCCATCATTCCCTCACCATTATTCAAGGGTCAATTAAGCAAGAGGAGGGCTGATTTTGGAGAAATTCAGGAAGGTGAATAGTAACCAAAATTTAAGTAAGTGTTTTAAATTAAGGTCTAATATTTTTTCTAGGTAGATTTACATGTCAAGTGAGTATATCTAGTGTTAATTTTAATTTAGGAGTTACATAGAATTTATTAGAATTTTTCTAAGGTATTTATTGTGTATGTTTATAGGGGTTTGAAGGGAGTGGACTCAAAGGGATTTTTAGAGGCTAAATAACAAGGATAATAAGTGTATTCCTTAAAACATATATATTATACATGAATTTAGCATTTTAAAGTATGTATGGATTAGGTGTAAACGCATGATTTAGTGTATGTAATATGAGTAAATTGGTTTTAATGGTATGTTTGAACTAATTGAATGTATGGGTGGTGTTTAAGGTGAATTATGAGATGAGTTGAATTTTTAAAGTATATGTATAATAGGTTTATGATGTGAGATTGATGAATGTTATGTGGGTACTTGAGTTTAAATACCTTAAGTTGGCTTATTGAGTATATAGGTAAAGAAATAAATAGGAAAAATAGAGAAATAAGTTGACTAAGTGTGTGTGAATAGAGAAGCCGAATGGTGTGTGTGTGTCTAAGGTGGTGATATCTTAGTTGTATATTGGTTTGAATGACATGGGAATGTTGCTTGATTGTATCAATGACTAATTGGGATGACTTGTAAGGAAATTGTATTAATTACATATTCTTGTACATGCTTAAATTGACTAGATGGTGCATGAAAACTGGTTTTAGTGCCTTGAATTAAATAACTGAGTTTATTAGTGAGGATTTAAATGAAACAAAGGAATTTTAAAGTGATATTATATGTGTGACGGTGATGTGGTTGAATGGGTTTTTTTGGGGTGCTTAATGGTTCTAAGGGATGTTGCATGTATAAGTTAGCTCTAACGTTATAATGGGTTAGTAGACGTATAAATAACCATTTTAAGTAAATTATGTTGAGAATATGATTAGTTGTGTATGACATGGGATATATGGTTGAAAGTGAGGGTCTAGAGAATGCTAAAATATCTTGTGTAAATTTAAGTTATCATATGTATGGTGAAATGATAAGAAATAAATAATGAGGTAGGTACCTCGAGTAATGATGCATGTACCTCATGTAATAATGTATGTGTCGTGGGTGATGATGGATGTGCCTTATGTGGATAGTTAGGAAGATTACGATACGTGACAAAATACATGAGATGAGGGTGTGCTCTAATGTGGGTTATATGATCTAGATGTGTGCATTCAAATATGTGATGCTTGCATGTAAACTCTTAAAGTACTAGATTGCATGTCAAAAAAGCCATTTTAGTTCTGTAGATACCAAACATGCATGGAAATACAATGCGTAAGTGTTAATAAAGGTTAAACTGAATGTTTTAGAAAAAGGGAAGAGCTCACAAGAGTATTAGACTATAGAGTAGAATATGTCTAAATGGAGTTTTAGGTGTTAAGTAGACTAATTGGGTATATGGAATAAGAACTAGAAATTTAACATGTAAAGATAACTAGAATTAATTACTTGTAAGGAAATGATTTAAATATATAAGGTATTGCAATGATTCAAGTGAGTAGGAAAGGCATAGGAGGTCAAATGTCACCTAATAATTAAGTGGGGATGCATAATACGAAATGAGATTGCACTGAGTAAGCGTAAGACTATTTTCATAAGTAAAATTAATGATTGTAATTTAAATTTAAATGATGCAACTCAATGCAAAGGAATAGACGAGGCATGTATATGTCTTGATTATTCATGTACGTGTAGTAAAATGAGCTACCTCAGTAATGAATCATGACTAACGCAAACGTGCAATGATGTGCAAATTTACATGGAGTTAATCCAAGCATGATGTGTTGTAATGAAACATGGTAATGTGACTATGTTACAAACAATAATTGGTAATTAATAATAGACCGAATGTAATTAAATTTAAACCATGGTATGGCCCATATAAGTTAGATAGTACACTGGATAGGTTAACCCATCACCTAGGGAACATAACAGCTGCTAGGTCACTTCTGTGCTTAATTATAGACCTTCGGGTTACCATCAAATCTTTGTGATCACCATAGACCTTTGGGTCACCATAATTGCCTTAAGGCTAAACCTTCAAGTCACCGTCAAACCTCTGTGGTCACCGATATTATTTGGTCTTATCTATATAGTTATTTTTATGAGGGTGTAGCCATCGGGAGGTCTAACAGAACTATTGCACATATCTTATGCATGTGTAGCCACCAGGAGGTTCAACAAGGCCATTGTACATGCTAGTGCAACAGCTAAAAGCCCAAAATGAGGGCTACTGCACAATCTGTTATCCCCAAGTCTAGTTAGTGAGTCATTGTTTGTCTCATATGGGCTACTAGAGTTAATGTAGAGACTAAGAAGTTAGAATGTAATGTCACACATTGCTTGATAATAAAGGTAGAAAATAATAGGTATTAATCATTCATTAGTCATATTGTTAAGTGATAATTAAATAGACATAGCACATGGATAAGGAATGCAAGATTTAATCATAAAGAAGTGTATTTACTAATTGTACATTAGACCTCAACCAGAAAACCAAGTAAAAATAAAATCATTATAATATACTTAGTACTTTGGGGAAATTAAATTGTAATTAAGTCGTATTTTAGGTAAATTAAGTGTAACGGGGAAAACCATTGTTAAGAATATAAATGAGGAAGGAATGATTGTGCATATGGTAATGCCTACCTCTGTAATGTATTTTGTCTGATGAACTATATTATAAAAATGCATACATGTATGATGCATTAGGCTTGGTGGATTATATAATATGAACGAATGGTTATACATGTTGTGATATATTTGTTTGTGATGCATTATGCATGATAAAATTATGTTATCTTAATTTACGTGCCTTATATGTCTTAAAAGTTAACCTATATATGTGTTATAAAATCTGACCCATGATATATGCTTGTGTGCGTGTATGTAGTATATATGTTTCACTGAATTCACCACTAAGCAATTTGCTTAGTGCATTGTTGTTTGTGATGCGTAAGTAGTAGCAAGTAGATTACAGCAGGATACAGCCTCAAAGGTATGACAGTGTAGGCAAAGGCAAATTCAATTTTGGGTATATTTTTGTTTCACTAAATATGTATGCAGTTAGTGATCTAAAAAGGCACTCATGTATTAGAAAGGGGTAATGGGCTCTAAATTACTTGTACGGATGTATGTGTATATATATTCCAAATCCTCAATGTAATTAAATTGTAAATTAAACCTTTATGCGTGCGATGTTGAACCTAGTTGATTTAGCATGTTTGTGGCGTGAGTGTTGATGATATAAACGTTGAGATCTCGGTGGATCAAAGGATCCAGTGTGAGGCATGGTTGAAGATATGATATTAGGAGTGCTTTTGATGTAGGTTTAAAATTTTGATTTTTAACCTGAACAACCATTATGCTATTAGAATTTCATCAAGTGTACTAAATAAGAAAACTGGATTCATTTGTAATGGCATGAAACGGATGAGTCCCAAACAGTAAAATAAATAGGATCTCAAACAAATAATGGTAATTTGAACAAACAATGCTAGGAAAAGTTATCGTGGCATCTCCTATTTAGGTCTGCATATCGGATCGGGTAGAGGTATCACAAATATACTGATCCGAATCAATCAAAAAATGGTTCAAATTATCTAATTATCTAAAAAATTTAGTTGAATTTGGTTTCAAAAATTTTTTAAATTTATTTTCAATTTAATTGATTTTTTATTTGAATTCTAAACTAAAGCAATTGATTGACAACTCTAAATATTGCTTTTCATTTGGTATAAAATCTGAAGTGTAAATATTTCAAAATATTGAAGGTAATCTATATTTATCTCTTTTTAAGAAAATCATTCTTTGCTTTCTTTTTATTATTTTTCTTCTTTTTTTATTCTTTCATAATACGTATCCACGAAATCAAATCCAATAATATATATTTTAGTTAATTTAAAATTAAATTCAAGGACATTTGTCATGCATTGTTGTAGAATGTAACAAAAAAGTTTAAAAAATAATTTTATTAAAATTGGATCAATTTCGTCAGAACGGTTCAATAGTCAATCGATGATTAGTTGTATTAGATTCAATGAAAAAATTCAGTGTGATAAAAAAATTAGATTGAACAAAAAAAAAAGATTGAATCGGGATAATTGGATTGCACTTATTTTTTTTAACTTTTCTATTTTATTTTTTTTATTTTTAAGAAATATTATTTTAAACTTATAATTTTTTTTTGCTAAGCTTTCTTAAAATTAAATGAAATTTATGAATAATTTAAAAATATAAATAATAAATTTTGTATACTTAGTTTAGTATAAATTAAAAAAAAAAGTAAAATAATTTATATTTTAATTGATGTATGATTACAATAATTTAAGTAAAATCATGTTTATATAATTTTTAATTGAAAAATCACCATTTAAAAATACTAAATAGAATAAAAAATTATTAATTTTATCTATTTGCTTAATTTAGTTTGAACAATTTTTTAGTAAATTATTGAATAATATTTCTATGTTATTGGTACCAACCAAGTTAATGGCATGTATCAATAAATAATAAATTATAGAAATTTATTGAAACGTTACTCTAATGTTGCACTTTGTTTTGTTTTCATAATAATTTTTAATTTTTTTAACATAGAGTAAATTTTGAAAATTATCAAAAAAATATTGAAATTTAATTAACAAAACTTCTTCAAAATTTTTTTGATTTAATAAGATTTAATATTATTTTTTATTAGAATAATTTTTACAAAAATATATGTAATCTAACAAGACAAATATATAATACAAGTAACCTATAAACCAAAATATAAATTTTTTAAATAATAATTTTAATAAAAGCATCTGTATGCTATTATATTGTAACTTTTATTTGTTATACATCATGAATAATTTAAAATTAATATTTTTAAATTAGTATTCAATGATAAATAATTTTTTAAATATATTTTTATTTTCTATAGATTGTTGTTTGTACTATATTTTAAATTTTTTATGGATGATTATATAAAAAGCAAAGATATCGATGGAATTTTATTAAGTTCGACTAAAATATAATGCAGTTAGCACTCTAATTCAATGTTGAGTTCTAGTTCTAAAAAAATAGTGTTTTTTAAATTACGACAATCAGCATAATTTTTATGATCAATGACATATTTTTGGTTTTATCGCTAAAAAATTTATATGAACTCCTTGTTTTGACTTGTTGACTATAGGGATGTTCATGCACTGATTAATTAGTCCATAAGCGAAATTCAAAAATCAGTACATTGATATCGGTTTTTAAAAAATTATTAACCGTT
>CANXYI011221953.1:0-10019 GCA_948208565.1 Hura crepitans | reverse complement strand
GGAATTGAAAGTTTATGACCTAAAAATAATTATTGGTTCTGCTAAAAATTTTAATTCCTTCATTTTGACCCTTTTCAGGCCCGTTAAAGTTTTATGAACAATACGCCATTCATCGGACTCGAAATGATGACCCGCACCACGGGGAACATCAATCGGGTTCCGAATGCACTGTTCATAAGACGTCGACTGGCAGTCGTTACATCAACCCTACATTTCTCTAACATACACAACATGTTTCAACTAAATTCACTTACCAATTAAAAAGACCCTTAAATCCTCAAGAACTCTGGGGAATTTTTAAAAATTACACGGTTGTAAAAAAAAAAAAAAGCGCCTTTTTTTTCCTAAAATCCTCATTTGATCCTAGTTACATGCTTGTAACATTTTGTGGCCTAATTACATTAGGAAATAGGTGAACTAAAGTTTCAAAAAATTTTAATAACTTGATTGGTTATAGAACTTCAGGGATTCACCAAAATTTGCATAGGCCTAAAAAAATTACACCGTTTGATTTAAAATCCATATTTTAATCCCTTTTATGTGCTTGTAAATTTTTGTGGCCAAACTTAATCAATAGTACAATTTTCAAAATGCCTTGATTTGTGTGAAACCTTAAAAATTACGAGAATTCATAAATGATCTCTGATTTCAAAAATTATTTTACCATTGGACTCACTGAAAATTTTAAGCTTTAGGATGTGGTATTTTTTAATACTTTTAGGTACATCTCAGGTCAATCCTGGCTCAAAAAATTTTTTATTACGTTGATCAGTAGCTTAACGTCCAATATGAATTATTAGTTCTGCTAAAATTTTTAATTCACTTATTTTCATCAGTTTTTGGTCAATCAAAGTTCTGTTGACCAGTACCCCTTTTGCTACCATGTACCCCTTTAGTGTCTTAAATGACACACACTCACTAAGTATCTATGTAGGAATGTATGTATGTCATATTTTACATGCATAAATCACAAGTGGCCTATATACCTACATACATGTTAGAAAATACAAATGCTTACATGTAATATAGCACATGATTTGTGCCATAGCATGGTAGGTGATGTGTAAAATTCCATAAAGAAGAAAAGTATACCTATATGCATGATGTGAACTAAGACTTATGAATTATATGCTATACATAATGAAGTATGATGCATTGATGAAGGTGTGTTTCATATTTTTATAAATTATATGTATAAAATGAATCCTATATATATATGCTTGAATGTATGATTTATGATATGTGATATGATATTTAGCTTAGTACAAAAAAAAGTAGTAGATATGCTACTTTAGGCTTGAATGTTACAATTTGTTTTATAAGAAATAATACATATGTATATTTAAAGTAAAAAGGTTTTAGCATTACTATTAGTACAACTGTGAGAATTTTATTTTAATAATTTCTTTATTAATATTTATATGAAAGATTTATGTAAAAATAATAAATAAAGATGACGAGTAATTAGTTGTCTAGACTAGAATTGCACCATTGAGCAATTTTGCTCTGCATAAGGTTTTTCCTTTAAGTAGGTATAGCTTGAAGCCATTATAGTAGAGGGTCGAGCTAGCACTACATCCAAAACTACACAGAAAGCAAGTCATAGAGGTAGAGAGTCTTTAGATTTTATTTATTCAATTTATGCATGTTGTATAAAGTATGATATCTATTGTATATGCATAGTGTTATATCATATGAAAACTTGTACTACAGTGATATTCTATATCTAAACACTAATGATCTAAATATTGAATATGGTGTGTGTGAGTGTATGTGACTCATGAAACTATGAGTTGAGGTTATTGCTTATTTGATAATGCACAATTAAAGTATGAGTTTTCACATGATCAATGTTTTATTGATGAAATAAAATAAAGTTCTAAATGAAGTTTAAGGATGTATGTAATATTAGAATTTTTTTTACAAGTTGAAATTTTGGGTAGTGCCCCGAACAACCATTGTGTTGCCAAATTTTCAACAAAAGGGACTCAATATGAAAATATTTTAATGTAATAAAAGGGTTTTAATCTAAACAAAAAAAATGCTTCCTTTAAAGAGTAAAAACAAAATTTTCTTGCTCACCTTTTCATGTGAATTTAAATAGTATTTTTATGAATTGTTACTTTATCTATATGTGTTGTAACAACTCTTTATCGAGTTCTCTCATTGGATAGGTAAAGGATGTTACACTTTAATAATGTTGAGATGGTGAATACTTGAGATAATAATTTTAGATTTATCTTAGAGATAATGGGATATTATCTCAATAGTCTCCTCCCTATACACTATATAGTTGAAAAAAGAAATTTAACCCTATTAGAAATGGTTTGATTCATGATGACCCTTGTAGTGTTACCTAAGCCTTTCTAGGGTTGTGCACTGAAAGCTATTATTTATGTACTAAATAGAGTTCCATCAAAGTCAATTGATGTTACACTAAATGAAATGTAGTATAATATAAAGCCATCTCTATAAAATATGAAATTATGGGGTTGTACTGCTTATATGAAGAGAGTTATGTCAGACAAGCTAGATGTTAAGTATGATAAATGTTTATTTAGAAGGTATCCAAAGGAGTCTTTTGGATACTATTTCTATAACCCTTTGGAATAAAAGATAATTGTTTCAAAGCATATTGTTTTCTTAGAGAAAGAATTTCTACTAAAGGAAGATAGTGGGAGTAAAATTGAACTCGATGAGGTTTAAGTACCAAAAATAAATGATAACCAACCGACTGATACCACTTCTATTGCTCATGAAAATGGGGTAATACAAAAGCCTATAATACAAGTTCCTAAGCACTCTACTATAGTTTGTACTTTACAGAGAGATATGGATTTCTTATTGAAGAGAATTAGCATGTAACTGTCATAAAGGAGGGTGAGGCTATATGTTATGAAAAGGTTTTAAAGAGCTCAAAATTTGATTATTGATTAAGGCTATTAAATTAAAGATGGATAGCATATATGATAACCAAGTTTGGAAATTAGTTTATCCATCTGAAATGATAAAACCTATTTAGTGTAATAAATCTTCAAGAAGAAAATTGACATGTAACATAATGTAATTACCTATGAAGTAAGGCTAGTTGCAAAGGATTATTGTCCAAAGCAATGAATTGACTTTGATAAAACCTTTTCTCTAGTGGTTATGCTTAAATCTATCAGGATTCTACTTGTTATTGCCATTCATTATAGCTATGATATTTGGCAAATAGATGTGAAGTTAGGCTTTATTAATGGAAATTTGTTCAAGGAGGTGTATATGATATAGCTTGAAAAGTTCACATCTAGTGATAGTAGCAAGGTGTGCAAGCTTTAGAAAACCATTTATGGATTGAAGCAAGCATATAAGAGCTGGAACACCTATTTTAATGAGACAATAAAGGAATATGATTTCTCATAAGACATAGATCAGCCTTGTGTATAAAAGAAATCTAATAAGAGTCTAATCATTTTCTTTGTGATATATGTTGATGACACATTGCTAATAAGAAATGATGTGTTAGCTCTTTAGGCAGTGAAAATTTGGTTGCTCAAGAATTGCTCATGAAAAACCTAGTTGAGGCAACTTAAGTTAGTAGCATGTCCTAGAGCACATGTGTAATAGGGATATTTTTGTGTACATTTAAACATTCATTTATTATAAAAGGCATTCTATAGAGACTGGATTTCTAGGGCTTCTGTGTTCGGATTGTCTAATGATGAAAAAAGGACAAAATTCTAATAAATAAGGATGTTAGCATCTAATTCAAATATCTTTTTATTCAAAGCTATAAAATCATAATATTTTTTTAAAAATCCTTACCTAACCAAAAAATCTCATGATGCGACTCGAATTATGAGAAAACATAGGTGTTTAAGGTGGGTTAAGGGATCGAGTCGATAGGCCCGAGCTCGATGCCCAATATTGATGGCATGGAGGGTGTGGGGGGCGAAGCCCCCCATGGTATAGAGCATTTTAAAAATGAAAAAAAATGTTTTAAAATTAAAAAAATTGTATTTTACAAGCTTTCGACCACTAGGGGGCAAAACTATGTCATTTTGAGCCTACAATGGTCTTTTTGCTCTCTCTTTAAATGGTCATTTTAGGCTCAAAATGCCCATTTTGAGCTTTGTTGAAACAGCCATTTAAGCTTTAAAATGGTCATTTTGTACTTCCTTGAAATGACTGTATCACCTTTGGCACAATAATGCCATTTCATCAAAGAGGTAGAATCTATACAAGACTCCTCTTTAGGTGAAACAGCCATTTGGCCCCCTAAAATAACCATTTCGTGCCTCAATTTGCGTGTATAAAAGGTGAATCCTGTGTCAATCCAAAGAGTCAGCTTTTCTCGATAAGTGCACACCTAAAAAGTACAAAAACACTTTTCAAACACTATTTTCTTAATTTTAGGAGATTTTTTTAGAATTTATTTGTCTTTTTTGAGTTATCTCCTAAAGGCAATTATACACAATAGGTCGACCAATTCTGCTTCTTCTTTTTATTTTCTCTCGCTTTTCATCCATCTATTAGTTAGGTGGGTGATTTTATTTCTCTTATCCATCTACCAATTAGATGTGATAACTTATTACTTGTGTTTTATTATTGTTATCATATTTATTTAATTATTTATTATTATTATTATTATTATTATTATTATTATTATTATTATTATTATGTTCATCCATTTCATTATATTATTCATACTAATATTTTGTTCGTTGTTGTGTGAGTTGTATGATCTTTTGGGAATTTAATTGACCTTTCTTTCTGCCCTTTTATCGAATGACTGGTGAAGTAATTCTTGATTATTCTTTATTTTTATTTCTTTTTATTTCTTGTTATTTTTTATTCTTCCTTCTCCTTACCTTTCATTATCTTTTATTATTGATTTTATTTTTATTCAATTAGAATATATTTTAGGTAATTTTCAAGTAATTTTTATTTCCTTTTTTGTTAGGATGTATTTTAGGTAATTGTTATGTAATTTAATTTTCATTATGATTATTCCTATGTATATTTATGAATGTTATAATAGGTAGAAAATGATTCTTTTACACATTATAAAAAAAACAAATTATTTTGTACCTAATTAATTGGTGTTTTCTTAATAAAATGGGTTTTAATTTTCCTTTAATAAAAGTCATAATAAGAAAATTATTTTCTAAAAATTGGCATGCGAGAACTAAAGTTCTCAAAATAATGAATTACTCAGCTTGATGTATGATATTTTTTAATTTCAAGTATATTATTTGCTTCTATAAATATGTTTTATTATTCCTTTATGTGATTATGTGATTTATTGTAATTTTGAAACCTATTTGAAAAAAGGATCAAATTATAAATTTATCTAAAATTCCATATTAACTTGAGGTATAAATAAGAGTAAGGTTCTGAACCACTTTGGTGTTGGACCTATAAGGTATTTCCCAACTCCGGTTAGGTGGCGACTCTTACCTTATGGTGCCTAACTCACTCTTTTTAGGCTAGTCGAATGTGAATGACTTAGGATACCTCTAATTTTCTTCTCATTCTTTGGGACTCAAGAGGTGAGATTTAAGTTGAGTCTTTGATTGATTCAGTTTGACTTGCCTCAGAAAGAAAGGAACACAAATAGTGGTGATTCCACTAGGGACACCA
This sequence comes from Hura crepitans, assembly GCA_948208565.1. NCBI lineage: Eukaryota > Viridiplantae > Streptophyta > Magnoliopsida > Malpighiales > Euphorbiaceae > Hura > Hura crepitans. The sequence goes on along the minus strand of CANXYI011221953.1, from coordinate 4,394 downwards.
TGAGACCATGCTCTGAAAGTACCTTAAATTAATATAGAATTTTGTGTTTTAAATTTATAATATTATCTTTTTTTTTCAAATTGCATTACGTACTATAGCCTTAGAATAAGTTAGGCATCCCTTTTTACCTTGATGTCATTTTAAAGAACGAACCCATTTTTACCCAATTTAGGAGATTATTAGACGTGGCATCAAGTCCAAGCCTCATACCTATAAGGTATATTAAATGGTGAACTAATCAATCATATGCTTATGACGAGATAGACCTATTGTGAAGGGACTAAGCTTGGATGACCATAACTTGCATGACCTAATCGTGAGCCCATGTAATTACCAATAGTAATTTACCATAGGTTTCCTAGTTAATGATGCATTGTGTGTTATGTGGGTTAATATATGTGAAATATGGCTTAGTCATCCCAAAATGATATTGAACCCATTGGGCCTTTTTTTTAATTGGAATGGGCTAGACCTTTCATTTTGGTTTGATTAAATATATCTAACATATATAGGCCAAATATCTTGCATGAATTTTTTAAAATATAAGAGAAATAATTTTCAGTTATCTATTATTCATTATTAAAACCTATTAGGGCCTTCGATGTCTTACAAGTAAGCCCTCTTAGGAAAGAACATATTGACCTCGTGTGTAGGAACTAATAAGGGTGGAAGGCTTTTGCTTATATTTGTTATTGTATACATTGACATATATCTATATTTTATGCATTTTCATTTATTTTTACATCTTATTAATCACTTGTAACCCTTTTTTTTGTAGCTATCATAAATGTTTGAGCCATTTCGGTACATGGGTCAAACGGAAGAATAACTGGATAAAAAATCATAACTACCACTCATAACTAAACATATATGGTAGAACAAAGAGTAGGTAGTTCTACCACTCAGGACATCTAAGCTAAAATGGACTAAAAATTAAGGAGTTCAAAAAAAAAGGATGATGCCTATGATCTCAAGGGCAATTGCTGTGGTTGCTCCTACTTTTGGTTTGCCACCACTTATTAAGGCAATAGTGGTTACACTTGCTGGAAAAACCACTGCTACTTCTAAGGAATTGGCATAAAGAAAGAGGCTACTATTTTAGGTGAAAAAGCTAGAAAAGCTTATTATTTCAATCTAGAATTTGATTTCTATGAAGAGTTTGATGATAAAGTTGAGAAGAAAGGTGCACCTCAAAATTTTGAAAATATTGTTCTAAAGAAATTAAAAGAAAAGATGGAGACAATGGCCAATCTCATCTTATGGGTAAGGGGTTAGATCTGGATAAGCTTACCCTAGAATTTAAGGAGTTGTTACCTTCTTAATTTAAAATACTGGACCTACCCATGTTTGATTGGACAATTGATCTAAGAGCCTATGTGAAGTAGTATGTTATAGTCATATAGGGTATAGAGCTCAGCATAAAGTAAAAGATAGCTTACTTCAACCATACATTATATGGAAAAGCAATTGACTAGTACCATATGCTAGAGAAGAAGGTCAAGGAACATTGGGGTAAAATCACTGAAGCTTTTATCAACTAGTACAACTACAGCACCTATAAGGAGGTTACCATAAAAGACCTTGAATTGCTTAAATAGAAGCCTAATGAGACCTATAAAGAATATTTGACAAGATAGAGGTTTAGAATGCTAGAATTGAGTAGAAAGCTAGAAATATCATATTAGATCTACATGTTTATAAGAAATAATGGTCCATACTTGAAGGATATGTTAAAAGCAAAAGGGCTCAAAGATTAGGAATCATTGAAGGATATATCAATTAATTTAAAAGAAGAGCATGCAGAGAATAAGAACTCAAAAGGGTTCAACAATAGAAGGAGTCTAAATAATAGAGGCATAGGGGTAATTAGTTATAATGGGACTGGTAAAACCGTTAAAGTTTCCAGCATGACAAGACACAACTCAATTAGTTTAAGGTAGATCCTCGATTTAGAGAAGAGATAAAAGGGTTAAGGTGCTTATTCAAATGTTCCTCCACCCGTCAACATGGTTAATTCAGGATTACTAGAATGATACATGCTATAGGATTTGTATAGAAATGATTATTTAGTAATGGAGAGAAAGATAGAGTTATGCCACGGATTAGTTTGTGTAATAGACATATGGGCTACCAACAATGAAAGCAAGCCAAAAGAATAGGTCTAGGACTTTTGGGTTGATTTAAATTTAGAGTAGAAGATAGGTCAAAAAGCAAAAGCTAATATATTAACCCAAAATGGTTAGGTGGTGCTGGAAGTAGAAAAAGAGCCAATTCCCTTGAGTACAGAGAAAGAAGATGATGCAGTAATGAAGCAGTTAAAGAAGACTCCCACATAGATTTCAATCTAGGATCTATTGTGCAAAACTTCTCACATTGACAAAAGGTAGTTGAGGCCTTATGTGTTATAATAGTTTCAACTACCATATCGCCATCTAAACTAGTGGCAATGGTAAAGGTGAAGAAAAGGCAATGGTCAACCTTTTTAGATATAGATTTTCCACTAGAAGAATGTCATCACAACCATCTTTTGTATATAAAAGCAAAAGTTAATGGTAAGCACATGGCATATGTAATGGTTAATGATGGGTTATCAATCAATGTATGCCTACTTAAGACAGTAGTTGTATATAAGATTAAAGATTCAATGATCTCTTAATTCAAACTCACCATTATAGCCTATGACAACACTAAGAGGCAGGTGTATAGGACTTTTAAAGTTAAGGTTAAAACATGGATAATTGTAGGTGATATGGAATTTGTAGTGCTTGATATCCCTATGAATTTCTCCTTGCTTTTAGGAAGGTCATGGTTCTATAAGTTAGGAGGGGTTTCGTCAACACTGCATCAAATGATAAAAATTGCCCATGATGGTAAGATTGTGACAATAAGGGTTGTGAGGGAGAATCATGTTTTGATGCTCGAGATAGCCAACCAGCCCTTTAATGGTTTCCATATAGCTATAATCTTTTCAAAAGAAGATGAGGGCGATCCCAAAGTGGTAAGTATGCTTAAAAAGATGAACTATTTACTTGGTGCTAGTTTGGTACATGATTCGGATGGTTTGGTCTCAACTCTTCAGCTAAAAGGATCAAAGGGGGTTAGGATACATAGCTAAAACCTTAAAACCAAATAAGACAAGAAAGGTATCCTTCCATTAAAAAAGAGTTTTGTTCGGGCTTAAGGGAATATCAGTTATTGTAGAGAGTCAGAGGCTACTATCATAAAAAGGAAAGTCGTGACTGGGTTTGAAATCTTTAATGATGTGTTTGATTGGGCTACAGGTAAAGTCAAGGCCACTACAGATTTTTAGGATGACAAAGTTATTACCAATCTAGTCAGTGTAGAGATCGAACCCAAGGAAGAAATTTTAACCACTACTTTGCTTTAAGACAAGAGAAAGAACAAAATAAATGAAGGTAAATCTTCAAAATATTTTTTTAAAACTTTATACGCACCCGAATTCTTTGATAACAATATTTCTGATTCTTTCATTAATAAGATGAATGATTTTGCTTATTTGTGTGATGTCTCATCTAATTACATCATGTATAATGATAATCATGACACACATAACACGTTTCAAATTAATTCGATCAATATTACTTATTTAATCCTTATACCAATGAAAACCCTAAAGAAATTTTAATTCCATCTTATATAACTTTGCCCGGATCTATGAAGATATGCCTAAGGTAGATAGGAAGATAGTTGAGCATAAAATCTTCACATACTTAAAAGCAAAATTGATGAAATAGAGACTAAGCAGATTAAGGCTAGAATAGGTAGAAAAGATAAAAAAAAAAGAGGTACACAAACAAATCGAAGCCAAATTCTTAGAGGAAGTATAGTATCCGACTTGGTTAGCCAACGTGGTACCTATCACCAAGAAAGATGTTAGGGTTAGAATATTTATAGATTATAGGGATTTTAATAAGGCCTACCTAAAAGATGATTTTCCATTACCACACATAGATGTTCTAGTCAACAGTACATCAATGTGTAAAATGTACAACTTCATTAATTGATATGCTAGTTACAATTAGATTTTGAACAAGATAATAGATAAGATAAAGATTGCCTTTATCACTAAAAAAGTTATCTTCTACTACATAGCCATGCCTTTTGGGCTAAAAAATGTTATAGTCACTTATTAGAGGATGGCTATGACGATTTTGGATGATCTGATTCATAAGGAAGTGGAGGTTTACATGGATGACATTATGATCATGTTCGTTATAAGAGAAGGGCATTTTGAGGCACTAGATAAATTTTTTCAGTGGATCGATAAGTGCAACATGTGTCTGAACCTAAAGAAATACGTCTTTAGGGTAACTTCAAGTAGGCTCTTAGGGTATATAGTAAGTAAGAGAGAGATTGAGGTAAACCCTAATAAA
>CANXYI011221941.1:0-13658 GCA_948208565.1 Hura crepitans | reverse complement strand
GATCAAAATCGAAATATCAATTCAAATAATCATTTCATGGCAGTTTCTAATATTTATATACAAATGGTCATACATTGCCTCATCATGCGTTTATAACATATATATCGTCATTATATGTCTAAAATCCATTTTGAGCATTTTAGCACATTTAATTCACACACATGTGATACTTTCTAATCGACAAAAATATTCATACACATAATAGCACACTTATCGGTTCAAGTAGGCATAATGTTGCACATTTAAATATCAAGTCATTCTATGGCATTCTATTATACTTTACATTCATTGCACATGTTTAAAATCATGCATAACTATATGCACGTATTTCTAGGCACACGACACATAACCATGGCATACTCGGTTTTCAACCCGCATATTGCATTTATAAGCTTAATACTAACATTCTTACAATACCATCACTTATAATGACACCAAACTATCATATTTCATGAATACATAATCTCATTCATCATAAATTTCTAATTAAAATATTTATTGCATTTTTAGGCATTTAATTACATTTATTTCTATTATGTACATAAATGCACATAACACTTTGAATGAAATTTTACACAATTTAAGGTGATTACACATACCAATTAAGGTCGTACGGGACACTCGAAGTCAGCCTAGGCCTTCTCCTTACCTCGAGAGGCTCGAGTCAACGTATTGCCTATGAATACAAAAGGGTACGAGAATAAAAAATTAATATAAAATAATATAAACATCAAAAAAATATTTCGAGCCTATATATGTGCTCTACAACACCCAAGGAACTCATAAAAAATAAAATTTACAAAAAAGAAAAACCCGAGAGTAGGGAGGTTACTATTCTTCTCGAGATTCTTCTCGATTTTTCTTTCAAAATACTTTGTCATTTTCGATGATTTTAGTGTCTACAGACTCGTCTCAGGACCTTCTTCAATTCGGGTATAGCTTGTGGAGTGGGTCTGCCGAGGAGGAAGAAATCAACAAAGGAGAGAGGGAGAGGAAGAGGTCCAAAAATTTGGAGAAGGGAGGAGGTGGAGGTGTTTATGGGAGGAAATAAGAATTTTCCCTTTTTATACTTTTTCAAAAATAATTTTTCCTTCCTTCGAAAAATTATTATAACTAATAGGAATATCGGTTTCCCTCTATCTTATTCCTAAAATTCCATCAATCCATGCCCTAAATCCTCCCAAAATCTTGAGCCTAAATTATGACAATAATCCAAAAAATTAATATATTTTATATCCCAAAAATTGGGTAAAAATAGTTTCTGAACTCGAAAAATTCCAATTCTAAAGTCATTGGACTATTTAGAATATTTGAATATCAAGTTGTAATATTTTTGCATTATTTTGAACAACTTTTTATTTATTTTATGGTTCAGCTTTGCTTGCGGTACTATTCACAAGATACTGTCATAAAATCTTAATTAGCATTTTTAACCATCCGAGTAACTGTGGATTGGCTTCAAACTTTGCCCAAAATTCTCTTGTAATTAATACTCCCCACTGGTACACTTAGTGTGACTCGGGTTTCGAAAAGCACTATTAATCCCGAAAAATACTATTCACGAGAGTCGTGATTTTCGGGTCGTTACATAATAATTTGCATGGCATGCAAGACATATTAAGATTATTTTTATATACTAATTATGCATTATATAATGTAATGTATTACACCAATTTCTATTCATAAAAGCTATTTCCCAAATTAATGACGTTTCAAATTCTTTTAAAGACCCTAAATGAGTTATTATTCTGTTTATATTAATCTAGCCTATACTTGACAGACAATAACTCCGATTCTAGATAACGAGTTATTGGTCATTTCGGCTTATAATTGTGTAGTGGCCCACATTTTAAACCCTATGGCATCTGCACTTGCATGACTAATTATGTAATGGCCTCTCTAGACCTTACGACAGCTGCACCCACATATAATTGTGCAGTGGCTCTATTAGACCTTGCGGTTGCTACACCAGCATAACATATAATAACAGAAATTATCAATATATACATGTATGTGTAGTGGCCCAAGTGGACCTTATGGCTATTGCACCGGCATAAAATAACATTGAAGAGTTCTAATAGCTGCTATCTTCCCTAGTTGACCAGTCAAACTTTCCAGTCTAGGTTGTCTAACTCATATAGGCTTCATTTTCCTTTCACTTATAGTCTCGTACACATTACCCACTCCATGTGTGTTTCTATTTATATCTTAATTTATACATCCATATATTATTATGACCTATCATTTGGTTACTTAATTACTTCTTTAGGATTCTTTGTGGTAACATACATGCTAAGGTACACATATATCATATATGTCAATAAAACATTTACACAAACATACAATTCATACTTACCTCAAATTATGCACATGTGAGTTACATATCTCTTTATTCTTTATTTTTGCCATAGCTATTATAATCTTGTATATTACTATCCCATGGTTTATAACATTCCCTAAAGAGCATTGCCATACATTTAGCTTCTATTATCCCATCCATTCGGCCAAACCAACCATTCAACACACATACGTAATTGCCAAGTTTCTTATGCAGTTATGTACTCCTATGTCATTATTAATTTATCAGGCATCTTAGATACATATGGAATAACTTTACTAGACTGACATGCACATGTGTAGAGAATATGATGTTTTACCAGGGATAAGAGTGGTTAGTGAAGTCGCCACTTGGCCTCTACACCAGGACCTCTGATCTTCTGTACTAGAAAGGTTTGGAATTTTAGATCTTATTTATGCCCTTATAATATGTTATCCATATATATTGTAATATTTTTCAGTCCCTTATCAATCAAGCATGGGTCATTCTTAATTAAATCATATCACTTTTTCATAGAAAGGAGGTAAATTGCAATATTTACAAAATACAACACACATATATGTACATCCAAAAAATAAGTCATTCATTATTTGTTAATTGACCTGACAACTATCCGTAATTCCATAAAAATTAGCAGTAGTTGCCCAACTCTTATCTCTAGGAGATTGGCCTTTATTGAAATGCATTTTTCGTATAACTTTTGATTAAGGAAATACAAATCCGTTTTATTAGAAAACACCAATTTATTAGATAGAAAACCATTTGATATGAAATTAAGGTTTGATGTAGAGGTGAGCAAAAATCGGACCGAACCGAAATAATCGATCAATTTTTTTTAATTCGGTTCGGTTATTTGGTTATTTCGGTTCGGTTTCGATTTTTAGTTTAAGAAAATTTTGGTTATTTCGATTTGGTTCGATTTTAGAAGTCAAAAAAATGAAAAAATCGAACTGAATCGAATATTAATTAAAAATATATTTTTTTATTTATATAATTAAAATTATTTGAATTTTAAGGGTATATATTGAAAAACCGAACGTAAAATTTTGGTTAACCAATTTTTTATGGGTTTATATATAAATTTATATATGAATTAAAAAATTTCGGTTAACCGAATTAATCGAAATATTTCGGTTCAGTTCAATTCAGTTAGTACCTAAATCAGTTCGGTTTTCGATTAGAATTTTTTAAAAAATCAATTTTCGGTTAAATTGGTTTGGTTATTGAACCGAATCGACCGGTGCTCAGCCCTAGTTTAATGTGTGAAATGAGTTATTTACTAGCTATAACAACCCCAAAACAAGCTAAAATGTGTAATAAGTACATAACCAAAGAAAATAAATCATAGCACTAAAATGGTCCCACTTCTACGTCTTCTTATTCATGTGGATGTTTTGGAGGTCTTATCTTAGTCCGCGCAGACCATATCTAGGGGTAAGTCATGTCCACCTTAATTTTTGATCCAGCAACTAAATCCAGTCAACAACTCACATGAAAACAAAGTCAAACAAAGTTAAATCAAGGTTATATAAACATTAATGTATAATAAATAGAATAAGAACATGTTTGAGACATATGAATCAAGAACAACTGATTTTACAAATAGAGTAAACTTTAAAGAGCTATCATACAATTCATCATATACAAGTCTATACGGACTACAGCCCTCATGACAGGGAGTCCGTGCGAATTACCTATCAATCCCTTGCACATATATACATACCTTCACATGCAACATCAACATATAAACAGAATGATTCACCTTTATTAACTAGTATATAACAAGGTACTTAAAACACAAAATCATGCTCACTGGATATAGGTCTGTACGGATCAATTTGTCATGTTCCCATGAGGGAAATAAGGCCGTGCAGACTAACTTATCATGCTTGTGCCTAAAGTAACTAAGTCTGTGCAGACCTAAATGTACACATGATCAAATTCATGTGATGATTATTAACACAATACAACATACTTAACATTGGTTGTAAGAATCAATTCTACATCCTACATATTACTATGATGGCCTACTCATCATGAATGGAAGTGGGATAACAAAGTACCACCTCACTTATGTGTCAATTTTAGAGATCATAGGCCTGTAAAACATCAATAATCATACAATGGACCTCAGATATTACTTGAACAAGAAGTCTCTTTAAATAATAGCACAAAGATCTCAAGATTCAAGTGAAAATGGTTCGAATTGCCTTTGGATCAAATTCTCACAATTTTTTGGATGTTTTTCCTGCCTTTGGAATGTGTTTAGTCAGATTGTAATTTTTTCAGCCTCTCCCTTCTTTATTGATTTAGAGAAGTATATACACTTAGTCTTTTTAGGTTTTCTTATTTTCGTCCAGAAAGGAGTCCCAATCCTAATGGGATTTTGGCTCTTGGACTGAATAGGTAGGATTCTACCTCCGGAATGCTTCTTCCATCAGCAGGTCCGTGTGGACTTATCTGTACTAGTCTGCACGGACAAAGCTTTTGGTATACTGGTCCATAGGCTTTGTAGGCTGGATTTTGGCCTATTCAAGTAGTTAGTCCGTGCGGACATGGTTTAGTAGGTCTGTGTGGACCTACCTCTTGATGACTTTGTGTTATGCTTAAAAGTTTATCTCTAGCTATCATCACAGGTCAAAGGTGAGGTGTTTATAGTTGCCCCCATTTTGGTATGTGCTATGTATCAACAGTACATATCAAAGTATCTGAGTTAAAGATACTTACTTGTTAGCTTCTTCTACTCATACTATTGCTAAGTGGGCTTTGATATAGACTTCGATATTGATTGTGGATTAGCTTATGAGGCATGAACCAGAAATGGTGGATTGACTTATGAGGCTAAACCTGAAATAATGGATTGGCTTGTAAGGCTGAACCCAAAACAACGGATTGAACTCGAGCTTAATCCAAAACTAGTGGATTAAACTCAGAGTTGATCCAAAATTAGTGGATTAAACTCAGGGTTGATCCAGAATCAGTGGATTGAACTCGGGGTTGATCTAAAATAGTTGATGGAACTTTAAGTCGATCCTATAAAATGAAATGTTAATTAGATTGCGACAAATAAATTTGGCCTCTGAGAGGTATTTTCCTCTCTTTTCTTTTGAATTTGGCAGTCAGAAGTCCATGTAGACATTGTTAATCATGGTCTATATGGACCAATCTTAAAGAAAGTCTATGCAAACTAATTTTGAGACTGACTTGCGCGGATAAGGTGGAAGAAGGTCCGTGCGTACTTTATTGGGAAGACGTCCATATAGACTAACAATGCGAAAGTCCATGCGGACTTAGCATGACAGAGTTATAACCATCTCTTTTCCCCCTCATTTCTCATTTGCATCCTTTTTTGTTTCCTTTTTTTGTTGTTTTTCTCTCAAACAGATGACTTTCTAATGGCTTCTCACGTTGCTAGCACTTCTCACTCATCCTCTTCCAGTGACAGTGAAAGAACTCTAACTATCATCCTTCTTCCACCAGGCACAAGGACTTACTCCTCTCCTCTTTCACCAGAGTACATCTCCATGCCGAATCTAGTTAATTTTGTGCCATCTGCTGCCATCAACCGGCCTCAAAGTGCTGCTCTTATGAAATGGGTTATATTTAGCGACTCGATCCCCATTTTGGCAAACTTGATGCACCACTCCTGTTCAAAGGTCTATCCTCAGGTGTGCTTTCTTTCCTTTGTATGTCCCATTGTTGTTCTGATTAAGTTTTCCTTCATTTTTGCATTGTGAAAATTTTCTAGTTCAATAAGTCCATGCGGACTAATTGGCTAGGGAAAAGTTGGTCCGTGCAGACCTAGTTCACTAAGGCGCCGTTGGTCCTTGCAGACCTAGTCTTCATCTCTTTCTAGAATGTGTTATGTAATTATTCTGCATGATCTATTTTATAAAGTCTGTGTGGACCTATGGATAGCTATTTTATGTCTGTGTGAACCTGTATTTACTTGTGACCATAATTCGTACAGACTTTTTGTGTGTTTGTGAGTGTAATCTATGCGGACATTGGCTTGCTTGTGAACGTGGTCTGTGCAGACTAAGCTTATTTATTTTTTCTTGGTCTGTGTAGTCCTATTTTCAAAATATTAATCCATATGGACCTTTTTGACTCTTGCTTCTTTTCTTTTGCAGACGTGTCTCAAGTATAGGGGCACTCTATCTGGACTCCAACAATGGTACTTTGTTATGCTGGTGTCAATGAAGAATAGGGTTCAGGCAACTGGCTTTCAGACATTCTTAGACCATCTCGTTAGCGAAGACTTTAGTTATGACTTGCATACTTTAAGGGCTTTATTGGACAGGTGGATGGACACCACATATATCTTTCACTTGCCCTTTGGCGAGATGACGATAACTCCTTTTGACTGGGCCTTCATCATAGGGGCACCTTGCACAGGACATACGATCCCCTTTGATGCTTGCTATCATCACCCATCGCTGAGGCTGTAAGAGGTGAAAGAACTACTAGGTTTCATTCCCTAGGATAGAGCTGGAAGTATTTGATACACTGACTCGCAGGAGAAATGAGGGGAAGAGGCTCATTTAAGCCAGCTAGAGGTTTATCAATATACTCGTTGCTTCATGCTCTATCCGATGGGTACCATCCTCTTCGCCAATGCCAATGGTACGGTGAGCTAGAGCTTCCTCCCTATCTTGGAGGAAATCAACAAGATCGGTAGTTGGAATTGGTGCTACTCCTCTCTTGGGTAGATGTTCAGAAGGCTAGATATAGCTGTTCAGACTAAAAAGAGCTATTGTTTCGTCTAAGGCTTTGTGTTGGGCGTGTTGGTAAGCAACTCCTCCTTATCAGTTTATGTTTCTTTGAAGCTTCTTCATGACTTCGTTATGTCTTGTCGTTTCAGGTGTAGGCCTATAAGCTTCACTTATTAGCTCGTCCTTGCGAGCTGGATGTGCCTCGCCATTATCCAGTGATAGATAGATGGGTGAGACCCTCTTCAGGTCTATGGAATGCGGATTCTCTGATGTAGCACTGCCATTATCTTAGTTCCCGGGTCTGGATCGATGTAAGTATTTCTTACACATTAAGTCAGAAAATCTTTGTTAGCCGTTTATTCACATGTAATTAATACTTGTGCAAATCGACTTAGCTTGATGGGTCTTTCCCATCGAAGAACTGCTCACTCTTTTGTGCTTTATTAAAGACTTATCATCCCGCCACCTTCTACTGACCACTCTAAAGACCTATTCTTAGTTTTTGGGAGAGAGAATTGTGAGCTGGAATTTAGGGCTTGATATTCATCTTATTCCTCTGAATCCTCCTCACTCAATGCTGTTCGAGAGGTATATAAATGATCTGAAGTTTGTGCAGGGTATGACTATAAGAATTCCAGAGGTTACATTAGTAGAAGATGGTGCAGAGGGCTACGCTTCTTGGGCCTTAACTTATTTACTTTTGTAGGTTCCATACACGTCGGGACCTCCTCTGCCTCAGGTGAGTTTCTTGATTTTTGATTCATTTTGTGACTTTTCTGACTTTATATGTGGCATTGTAGCTTGCTACTGTCTCTGGGGCTGGTCTGTCTTCGTCAAGGAAACGGCCTAGAACTATCCCCAATTCTCTTAGCTCTCAGTTCTCACCTCCCTTGAAGAAAGGTGAGAGCCTTTAAGGTGGCCGAGAAGCTTGTGATCTCCTCCGATGATGAAAACACGGAGGAAGAATATGATGTCGAAGAGTAGGCTAGAAGGCACCCCCTCCTCTTTTTTTTTATTTTTGTTGCCATGTAAGGGAATAAAATATAAGGCATCCCCCCTCTTTTTTGGTTAGAACGGAAATTGTTACTTTCTGTTTCAAAACTTTCAAACTCCTACACATATGTTTAATTTTTAAAGCATATTTACCCTTGGAGTTCATTTATTGTGGATGTTTGTATGAACTTGAGGTAGTTTAGTCTGTGCGGACTTAAAATAATTTTAGTCTGAGCGGACTTTGCCCAAATATGGTCACAGACCATACATGATGATGGTGCAGACATGTATCTTTTGGTCCGCACAGACTATGATGCCATTTCTAGGTCTGCATAAACCTCCTCGTGTGTTTTGGATTCCCATTCCTAGTATGAAGAGGAATGGGGTTTTGACTTATAAATATCCCATTCTTCACCTTCTGACTTATGCTCTCATTATGTTTTCTTTCAAGCAGGACTTGTCTAAGACTTTGGAATTAAAGGCCTCTTGGACTTCCTCTATTCTTGCCCCTTTTTCTTCTCTTAGATTTCTAAGGAAGGTTTGGATTAACTCGAATTTTTTGAATGTTACAGTGTGACATGGGACCTTGTCTTCCATGTTTTTATCTTTGGTCATTAAGAGATTTCTCCAACTTTAGAAGAATTTGCTGCTATCTTAGAGTACCAAATTACTCCGGATACTTCTTTAACCTTGCCTTCTTTCGAGGATCATTACCTTATGGATATTGTCCTTGCTTTGGGCTTTTCTCTTGTCATGGCTCAAAAAATAATACCAGGTGTAGGCCTAATTTCTTTAGGAGCAATTTTAGACCATGCTCGCTAAATCCCTATTGGCTCAGTGGAATGGACGAAGTACATTCTGCTATGCATTCTTGGGAGCTGGCTCGTGGTTACTTCCTAAGATGAGTCTTGCGATTTCAAAATCTTTCACCTTCTAACTGCAATATCCTCTGGCCACAACCCTTTTGGTATTTTTCTAGCTGAAACCATCTGAGGTTTAGACACTCTAAAGAAAGGGGATACTGATTTCATGGTTAGGAGCCTGCTCCTCTTACAGGTATATGTGAAGTGACTGTCATGGGTTTTAATTTTGTTAGGACCCTAATTTTCGCCTAGTACGCTTGTGATGGTTTTCGCACTAGCGGGTCTGCCTAACTTTTGCTTAGGTGGTCCTTTATGAATTTTCTAATCTAACGGCTTTTTTTTAATAAATTTGGTTGCAAGAGAAGTTAGGGTTGCTCATTCCTCCACTTGAAAGACTTTGCAGTATAGCTCACACCATCATTGTGAGAGGAAGCTTGTAATAAAGTGTGATTCTCATGACCAATGGGTTTTATGGCTTGATATAGCTATCACAGTGCAATGGAGATGTCCTTGGTAGAAAATCAACCATTTTACTCTCTCTCGTCATGCCGAATGTGTTTCCCTAATTGGGTTAAGGCATGCTACCTTCGACATCCCCTTACGCATCCTAAGGCAATTTGGTCTAATACGAAGGGTACCTTCTGAGCCTTTAGGATTTTGTGGTGGTCTTTTGACTCGTCACTTCCTATGCTCCTTCCCTGACTTGTGGGAACAACGTACCATCTTAAGGGATGTGCATGATTCTATAATTGATGCTATTAATAAAGATGAGCATTACAACAATTCATTTTACAATTCTAGAGAATATGATATTTTACCTGGGACGAGAGTGGTTAGTGGAGTAGCCACTTGGCCTCTACACCAGGACCTCTAATCTTTTGTACCAGAAAGGTTTAGAATTTTAGATCTTATTTATGCCCTTCTAATATATTGTCCATGTATATTATAATATTTATCAGTCCCTTATCAATCAAGCATGCTTCATTCTTAATTAAATCATATCACATTTTCATACAAAGGAAGTAAATTGCAATATTTACAAAATACAATACACATATATGTACATCCAGAAAATAGGACATTCATTATTTGTTAATTGACCTGACAATTACCCGTAATTTTATAGAAATTAGCAATAGTTGCCCAATTCCCATCTCTAGGAGATTGGCCTTTATTGAAATGCATTTTTCGTGTGAGTTTTGATTAAGGAAATACAAATTTGTTTTATTAGAAAACACCAATTTATTAGATAGAAAACCATTTCGATATGAAATTAAGGTTTGATGTGTGAAATGAGTTATTTACTAGCTATTACAATCCCAAAATAAGGTAAAATACATAATAAGTACATAACCAAAGAAAACAAATCATAACACTAAAATGGTCCCACTTTTATGTCGTCTGGTCCGTGCAGATGTTTTGGAGGTCTCATCTTAGTCTGCGTGGACCATCTCCTGGGGTAAGTCATATCCACCTTAATTTTTGATCTAGCAAGCAAATCCAGTCAACAACTCACATGGAAACGAAGTCGAACAAAGTTAAATGAAGGTTATATAAACATTAATGTATAATAAATAGAATATGAACATGTTTAAGACATATGAATCAAGAACAACCAATTATATAAACAGAGTAAACTTTAAAGAGCTATCATACGATTCATCATATACAAGTTCGTGCAGACTATAGCCCTCATGACAGGGAGTCTATGCAGACTACCTATCAATCCCTTGCACATATATACATGCCTTCACATACAACATCAACATATAAACAGAATGATTCACCTTTATCAACTAGCACATAATAAGATACTTAAAACACAAAATTATGCTCACTGGATATAGGTCTGTGCGGATAAATTTGTCATGTTCCCATGAGGAAAATAAAGCCATGCGGACTAACTTATCATGCTTGTGCCCAAAGGAACTAAGTCCTTGCAGACCTTAACTTACATATGATCAGATTCGTGTGATGATTATTAACACAATACAACATACTTAACACTAGTTGTAAGAATCAATTCTACATTCTACATATTGCTATGATGGCCTCCTCATCATGAATGGAAGTGGGGATAACAAAGTATCACCTCACTTATGTATCAATTTTAGAGATCATAAGCCTGTAAAACATCAATAATCATATAACAGACCTCAGATATTACCTGAACAAGAAGTCTCTTCAAACAGTAGCATAAAGATCTCAAGATTCAAGTGAAGATGGTTTGAATTGCCTTTGGATCAAGTTCTCACAATTTTCTGGATGCTTTTCTGCCTTTGGAATGTGTTTAGTCAGATTGTAATTTTTTTAGCCTTTTCTTTCTCTATTGATTTAGAGAAGTATATATACTTAGTCTTTTTAGGTTTTCCTATTTTCATCTAGAAAGAAGTCCCAATCCCAATGGGATTCTGGCTCCTGGACTAAATAGGTAAGATTTTACCTTTGGAATGCTTCTTCCGTCGACAGGTCTGTGTGGACTTATCCGTACTAGTCCGCACGGATAAAGCTCTTGGTACGCTGGTTCATGGGCATCGTAGACTAGATTTTTGCCTGTTCACTTAGTTAGTCCGTGCGGACATGGTTTAGTAGGTTCATGCGGACCTACCTCTTGATGACTTTATGTTATGCTTGAGAGTTTATCTCTAGCTATCATCACAGGTCAAAAAGTGAGGTGTCTACAACATGCCTAGATACCATTACCATTTTCGACCAAGTAAAAATATTCACCCTAACATCCATTGTTTATTTTAATGATCACTCAATTCATTAACTAAGCATTCAATTATCCCAATTACATCATAATTTCATATTATGTAACACATATACCCTTATCCTTTATGCATAATTGATTCGGCTACATTCAAAAATCTTGTTTGCCATTCTTTATTTCATGCAACCATTATTCTACTCATTAACTAACTATCTAATTAACATTTTTACAATACTAACTCCCATTAGGTATCACACATGCATTAGTTCTTCATATGTACACCATTCAACCAAGTGAAGGGCATCATTAATTCCATTTATTCTTAACTCAATTCTTATTCAAAACACAATATAAACATCATATTAACATCATAGCATGATCATTTCTACCTTAAATAAGCTTACACATATCACACACTCACTTTAAGTATGCAATTCACACACTTTAACATTAGAATTATGCACGCGCGCACACACACATATCTCATTAAATACACTTACAAAAGAGATTCTTAGACTCTAATATGCTCCCTATGCCTTTTCTTTTCCTTTAGCTTCACTACTATTCCTTTTCTTTACAAACATACAACATTATAGCTTAGAAAATTCAAATAAAAATCTATGTAATTCCAAACTTGAATTTAACATTAGAATTATTCGTTTGGCAATAAAAGACACCTAAAAAAATATGAAACCTAAAAATTCACCACTTACTCAACTTGAGGTTACTTTTTACCTCACTTAAACTTTTTATAGTTCTCTTAAACTAAGTTTCCTTTTTTTATTGCTCTCTCTCAATTTTCAATCTAGAGGTCTTAAATGATTGATTTGGTATGAAATTATGATAGAATTGGTATGATTTAAGGAGTTGAAGAAGAAAAAAATAGAGGGGAAAAGGCCAATAATGGCATCAGCTTGGAGGTGAGGAAGATGACCAAAACTTCTTTCATTTGACCTTTTATTTAGCCTTTGACTCTTGTATATTAATCCCATCAAGAGCTAGGATGTAGCCACTTGTTACATCCAATGGTTCATATAATTTTGCCCTTTAATTATGTTATTTTAAAATTATTTTATACACTTTAAAGCTTCATTTAAATCCTCCTAATGTCCCATTAATTCCTTTAATATAAGACTTATAAGTCCTAAGAAAATCATAATTAAAAACCAAGAAGAACTAATTTAATTAAACCATTATGTCTTTAATTAATTTCGTTAAATTATTTCTTGGTGTTAGAAAATTCCAACTCACCCATTTCATACTCTATGTCTTTTCTCTGAAAGTATGCATATGATTTCTACCTATCTAATGTTGCTTTCAATTTATCCTTGATCATCTTTACCTTCTCCTCAGCATCTCTGATTAGATTTAGTCCTATCAACTTACTTTCACTTAACTCAGTCTAAACAAGTGGAGTTCTGCACTTTTTTCCTATAAAGCTCCATAAGGTGCTATACCTAAACTAGCTTGATAGCTATTGTTATATGTGAACTTTGCTAAGAATAGGTATTGATCCTAATTTCCTTTAAACTCAATAGCACAACTCCGCAACATATCCTCAAGTACTTGAATAACCCATTGTGATTGACCATATATTTATAAGTAAAATGTCATGTTAAAAGCAAGTCGGGTATCTAGGGCATTATACAATTTTTTCCAAAATCTTGAGGTAAACCTCGAATCATGGTCAGACAAGATAAAAGTTAGTACTCTATGCAATCTTACAATTTCATTAATGTATAATTGTGCAATTTTCTCTAGAGAGTAATATGTACACATTGGTATAAAATGAGCAGTCTTTGTCAGCATATCAATAATCACCCACACCGAGTCACATTTACTTATGTTTATAGGTAACCCCACTATAAAGTCCATTGTGACACTATCCCATTTTCACTCTAGTATTGCAATATGATGAAGCAGTCTAAAAGGAACTTGGTGCTTAGCCTTAACTTTTTGACAAGTGAGGCATCTAGTGACAAATTTGGTTATATCCTTTTTTCTGCTAGGCCACCAATAGTAAGGTTTCAAATCCT
>CANXYI011221900.1:0-11505 GCA_948208565.1 Hura crepitans | reverse complement strand
TCTCTTCTCTCTCCTCCAATGTAAAAAACCCATAAAATTTATGTGGTCTCGAACCTCTATGGTCCTCTAAAGCAATTCCAAGTGACAGAATGAAGAAAGGAGGCCCAGAAAGTGAGATTTGAGCACTTGATGAATAGTGCCAAAGTGATGTGTAAGTGGTCTTTTTCAAGGTTTCTTATTTTTCTTAGAAGGTATTTGTGGTGTAGATGTTATTTGTGGAAAGAGATTTCATTTTGGTGTTGTATATAATTTTGTAGAAATTTTCAAAGGTTGGGACTATCATGGAAATGTTGGAAATGGTGATTCAAGAAGGAGGAAGATGAATCTAATAGTTCTGGAGTAGCTTCAGCATGACAGGGAGTTCGATGTAAGTGAATTTAACCTAAACTTATCATGTACGTTAAGAAAAATATGGAATTGAAGTTTGGGTACTTGTATGGAAGTTGTGGTTGTATGGGTATTCATGTGTGTGTGCATGTGAAAGGCATGTTAGGGGATGCAATTTAAGGAGATAGGATGTCCTAGATGTGTATTGGATGTGGATTAGATGTGTTACATGCATGACCATATGTATGTCATGTATTATGAACATGTATGTATGGTATGGTGACATGTGAAGTTAGGATGGCATTATGATGGATGACATGTAAATGACATGGATTGACCAAGAAAGGATGTAGTTATGTGAGAAGAACTACTAAAGAATGATATGTGGATAATGTATGAAGGATGGACATGTATGAATGTGTGATGTACTAAGTAAGGTGGAAAATAGTATGTGAAAGAATAAAGATTAATTAAACGATATGGATTGATATTTAAGCTCCAAAAAAAAAAAGAATTCATGTGTTCAAATAATTGTATGTTGGAAGGTATAAAATATTTTAGGATATAGGAAGTTAGGAGGAAAGAAATTAAAAAAAATTTAATAAAAGATTGGTGAGAAAAATTTACCAAATGAATAGTATCCCTTACAAAAAACAATGGACCTATAACTGTCTAAAGAATTCCGACGACCCGTAACTATCCAAAAAAATATGATGGATGAAATAAAATAGAATCTGTGTCTTTTTAGCTTGAAAATAAGTATAATAAATATATGGTAGATTGGCAATGCAATTAGTTGAGTCTAGCTGAAGCAAAATGGGCCAAAGAGCTTATCAATTATTGAAGAGCTGAATGAATAAATTATAAAGAAAGTTAATAAATTATGAAAGCACAAATAATGTACAGACATAATTTAAAGAAATTAGTAGAGCCCCAAAAGAAATTGGCCTTATGTAATCCTTACAAGAAATTGCATAAAGTATATTGAGCAATTTTCCTACAGAATGAAGAATGAATATTATAAATATAGTAACAATAGGGAATAAACTATTAAACCTAGAAACTACTTATTGCCACATATTGCAAGGAAAAAGGTAACCCAAAAGCCTCAAAATATAATATTTTAGGAGACATGGAAGTAAAGGAAATAGAACATAAATTAGTAGAAAAAGAGATAAGAGACAATCAACTGACACTAATGAAAGGAATGAAATCCAAATTGAGGACAGGGTAGATTGATGAGACTGGAATGATGTTAAAAGATATTTGATTGATAAATAGAGTAAGCTGATAAATCAAAAACATAAATTCATATAAATATTTCAGATTTGGGATATAATGGTTTTGAAAGGCAATGGAAAGGGATTCCTGGGATTTATGGTTACTTATGCACTAGATAGGTTGATCGATCAACTAGAGATTAGCAGCTACTAGAGGTTAAGTCTATATGGATTTTAGCCTATGTATGGTGGGTGCAGCAGCCGAGTATTGCTTCGAGCCTGCACGCTATGGGTATTAGGAGGTTTGAGGACTGATCCCTGCTACCCACTTGTGGATATTAGGAGGTCCCACGAGACGGGTCCCTGCTATCCACCCTTGGTGATGTTGATGTGATTTGCAGATATTGGGAGTGGTCTATGAACAGGTCCCTGTTATCGGGCGAAGCTTGTGTACAGACATTGAGGTCCATAATGAGCGCCACTGTATAACTTTGTCTTTTGTTCAGTTCTCAGACTAAGGTTGGTGCAGCAGCTGAGGTCCAAAATGAGGGCTACTGCACACCTTGATTCCCGTTATCCAGTGATTGGGAGTTCTTCACAGACCATGGGGGTTGCGAGGGGATTAAGTAACGAACTTGAACAAACTGAAGAGACATTAAAGAGAACTTAAAGTTAAATTGTTAAGGTGAGATAAACTATGAATGACAACAATTAAGAACAAGAGATAACCTATATAGAAAAAGATAGAATAACCCTATGTAAATTCAGTAAGACTCCTAAGAAAAGTAAAGAAATGAAGAAATGGTGAATAAACAAGAAGATAGGCGTAAAGGGATAAGCATAGAGGGAATTATCTTATCCTAATGGAAGAGGTAATAAATTATACCTATATACATACTGAATAAAGTTGAAGAACTGAGATAGACCAGTGAATAGAAATGAATAGATGGCCAAGCTATGCAAGTTGTGTAACTAAAATATAGGGAGGATAGTTATTACAAAAGAAGTCAGTATGAATCATAATTAAGAAATACTGAACTAGTAACTAATAATGAACCTCATGTGAACTCATAGGTTATGAGTGAAAATAAGGTATGGTAAATTAGTGAATAAATAAGCATAACTGAAGGCTGATAAGGGAAGGCTTAAAGATTATAAATGGGATGAAATTGTTATGTCTTGTGTGCTTGCATGTGATAGTAGTACATGAAATGTTTGGTTAAATTTATCACTGAGTGCATACTTAACTATCAAGTGTCCGGTGCGCAGGTGGTAGATTTGTAGAAGATTCACCAAGGATGATCAGTAGTGAAGCCAACGACTGTCCAAGTATGAGGTTGTCTGGGTAAATGATATTGGTTTAATAGATCAAGGCACTCTTGTATTTTACTGTGGGTCAGTGGAATAGGATAATAGTTACATAGTGGATATATTAGTCTATTGTTAGGGTGAAACGAGCTTCTCACAGCAACCCTAGCTTAGATTGATATTTGACAGTAAGTTCAAATGTGCGAGTGTCATATGCCTGGTAGGTACACCTCATATCATTGGATTCATTAAATAAAATTTCTAGACTGAATAGGAGACAACTAAGTAAAAGTTAAATGAAAGGCTCTTGGAGAAATCCGGGTGACCTCACGGGAAGTAGCACGTTTTGCCTATTTTCTTCAGAAATGGGTAAGGGGTGTTACAGCACAAACACCAATTTATCATTATTTTCTTCAACTTTATATTTGTGTTTGTGTGTATAGATTCAGCTTACAAGTCTCGGCTTTCTTGAAAAATTTTGCTTCCAGGATACTGCTAGGATTTACCAGATTTTCCTATAATATTGTTCGACAAACCGGCAGAATCTTATTAATAAAAATTTAGAAGTTTTTATTTCAATTTTTTATTTAATTTAAGATAAGTGTAGCATGTTTGATGAATTTAACAGTTAAAATTTAATTTAATTTTTAATATTTATAAATTATTAATGGTTAAATTTAATATATATTATATAATTTAAAATTACTTCAATTTTTGAGATAAATATGCATTATCAATAATTAATAGCTCAAACATAATAAAATGCGCTAGTACACTAACAGTTCAGGTCGTAAAGTTGTAGTCCAAATTTACTTGCTTGTCTTTTATTCAGCGCTTTCAATAATATTTTGCTCAATTTGTATGCAAACGACAGTTATATGTGAGGTTAAGATGCAAAAACACCCTATTGTTTTTCAAAATTGCATTTTTGCTCCTAATTTATTTGCAAGTTAATAATTAAAAAAAAAAAAACTGTTTTGAGATAAGATTTCAAAATGCCCCTAAGTATGGTAAAAAGGACAATTTATAATACTCCTCTTACTTATTTTTGTGAGTTAATTACCCCCATAGTTATTATATATTTTTCATTATTATAATTAAGTCAAAAAAAATTTTAACATAAATATAACTTGCCTTTTTAATTTTTTACTTAAAATCATAGTACTTAGAAAAATAATAATCTAGTACCTAATTGTTAACATAGGTGATATTATTGAAAACATATTATATACAGTTAATATGAATGTGTTATACTTGAAAAATTATTGAAAATACTCATATAAAATTCTTTTTTAATATATTTCGTATTTTTATGAAGTGGACTATCAGTAATCTGGCATCGAATTTTTAAGTAAAAAAAAATTAAAACATTTATTCAAAATTAATTTTTAATATATTTCATGTATATGTGGAGTATCATATCTGAAATTTAATACTGAATTTTTAATTTTTTAATCATTATAATTTTAGATAAAAAAAATTAAAAGTTGAATTATTTTCATATTATAAAAATTCTTTTGTGACCATAAGTAACAGTAAAATTCAGTGATAATAAATGAAGTTAACTCTTATTTTGTTATGGACATCTTTCTCTCACTTGGGAGAGAACTATTTGTACTCTTAATTAAAGGAGTAACTACTTTGTATGTTGGTTTCTCTTTAATTTTTGGATTCTTTGGTTTCTTGGTATTCCTCTTATTTCATTTTCCCTAAAATCATTTACCAAAGCATTTATTAAAACAATTAGCTGTTAAAGGGTATTTATAGATTTATGGAAGATGACACCAATAATACTACAATAATAGAAAAAACTAAAGGGCTTTCTTGGAGAGAACTGGCTCTAAGGCCTCCAAGGACAGAAGTAGCCATGTGCTCCAAAGGTTCTTATAGGGAAGCTGTTTGCTCCTAAATCGCAAAATGGAGATTCCAAGGGCTTGGAACATGTTTCCAAATAATAATGGATGTTCGTTGGATATGACAATCGAGTTCTGAACAGGATGCGAGATTTGTGAAATTTTTTTGTATGCTGGGCTAAAACACCATGTGGAGGCCGCAGACTTTCGCGTGATGGTTTGTTCCACTAGCCATTTTCTATTTAAATGTTTATGCGTTTTTCAATTTCTTTGCATGCTTAATGCGTTATGGCATCTCTGAGTGTGATTATGAGCATTCTATAAGGATTTAAAAGGTCATCTGTAACTTGTTGCTTGGGATGATAAAAATTCATTTGACTTGTAAATTCGATCTATTTAATTTGAAAAATTGATTTAAATTTGACTAGATTTGTTATTGACCCATTTAATCCGACTTAATCTAACCCATTGTATTATTTATTTGGATCAATTTATTTATGACCCGTTTATCTTACTTTTGATTTTATGACTTTTATATAATATAAATTTTGAAAATAATTGTTTTGATAGATTATACATGCATTTTTTTTATTTTTACTGAAAAAATTTTTAAAATATAATATCATATGATTTGATCCATTTGTATTATAACTCCTTTATAATCCGTTCAATAATGATATATTTAGATAATAACTCAATCCGACCAGGTTCAAAATTTCTTTGACCTGTTTATAACCCAATCCAAACCAAATCTGCTCAATCCATCTGTTGCATATACTTGTTGAAATTTTATTTGCCTTAGTCTTAGGTTTATTGTATCAAATAGTATAGGTTTAGTTTCAGGTTGTAATTAATTATCTTAGTTTTTTGTTTAAACATTTTTCTGCTTAATTTCATACATGTCGTGATAGTATAGTGCAAATGATTTTACACTATCTATAAAATAGTCACCAAATTATTTTATAGATAATTTTTAATAATAAAATAGAATTTAATTTTTCCTTAATAAAAGTTATTAAAATAAAAGAACTTCATAAGAAGGAACCAATGTTCCTAACTTGGGACCAAAGTCCCACGTTAATTAAACGGGCTCGATTATTAGATGATTTACCTTTTGAATTATTATTAAAATAATTATGCAATTGATATGCCTGAAGTATTTATTTAATTAATTGAATAATCGCAAATGGCCAAAAGGAAATAATAAAGATTAATACTAGAAAATGAAATGGATTAATATTGAGGCATGAATAAGAGTGATTTCGAACAACAGTCTCTAATGGAGGCTTTTGAGGTTTAAAATTTGAATTCTTTTCTTGAGGGATTGGGTAGCAACTCCATTTTCTTAATATGCTTCGTGGACCCCCTGATGCATGACGCGTTCACAATTACGGAGGCAAAGAAGCAAAGGAGGAGGGCCAAAGGTAAAGACATGTTGATGATAGGTTAACGGAAAGAAGCTGCAAAATGCGGAGTCAAGAATGGAGAGCACACACTGCTGGTAGAAACAGAGTATGTCCAAACCAGAGCCATAAGATACTTCTATAAATGATCCTTGGTTATAGCACCAAGCTTAAAAAAAAAATCTATAATCTATCACATGTATTCAAATTCCTTTAGAGCCTTTCCCAAACTTTTTAGCCAATTTGGAATGAGAAATTCAAGCAATACATTTACCTTAAACCTTATAAAAGAAACCTTTCAAAATGTACTCCAAATTTAAACCAAAGATATTTAGGCCCAAGAAGGTGAAACGAATTTGAAACAACCTATTAAAGCCTTTTTAGATACTAACCAAACTATATATACATTTTTTAGCCATGTTACATTTGATTTTGGGGTTTATACAAAAATACACCTATTAGACTATAATATTTCAATAATACACCAAGTTTATCTTATTATCATATATACATCAAGTTAATCATTTTCCTTCCTTCCAATTCCTTTTCATTACTTTTCCAATACTTCTCCTTTAAAAACCTTTTTTCAACAAATAATTGTTTATGTTGGATTCTCATCTACCAAATTTCTCTTAATACATTGAGATTGCAAAGTATCAAAATCTAAAATAGGTATGATTTGACTAATTATATTATATTGACTATTTTTCAATTTGTCATGTGAGTTGAACTGGTTTAAAAATATTATTTCATTAAAAAAATCTTATCATACATTTATGCATATTAAGTATTTGTTTAAATGTTTAGGAGTGGTTGTAAATAGGTATAACAGGGTATAACGGATAGTTATATTGTGTTATACCATTAAACAAAAATGGCTAAAAATAGGTATAACAGTGTATAATTGTTAATTATATCGTGTTATACCATTGAAATAGAAGTCGCTAGAAATTGGTATAACATGATATAATAGATAGCTAGACCATGTTATGCCATTAAACAGAAGTGAATGGAAATTGGTATAATGGGGTATAACAGATAGTTATACTGTATTATACCATTCAATAGAAGTGGCTAGAAATTGGTATAACAGGGTATAGTGGACAGTTATACCTTGTTATACCATTTAACAGAAGTTGCTGGAAATTGGTATAACAGGGTATAACGGACGGTTATACCGCGTTATACCATTAAACAGAAGTGGCTGAAAATTGGTATAACAGAGTATAATAGATAGTTATACCACGTTATAACATTCAACAGAAGTTGTTGGAAATTGGTATAACATGGTATAACTATCGGTTATACCATGTTATACCATTAAACATAATTGGCTGAAAATTAGTATAATAGAGTATAGCGGATAGTTATACTATGTTATACCATTGATCAGAAGTGCATGGAAATTAATATAACAGGGTATAACAGACAATTATACCGTGTTATACCATTGAATAGAAATGCATGAAAATTGGTATAACATGATATAACAGACTGTTATAACATGTTAGTAAATTGTCTGTGCATATTGTTTGTTTAATTTTCATTACTAAATTTTTGTTTAATTGGTTATTGATTGTAGAGTTTTGAATTTTAACATTTATTGACATTAATGGATGGCATACCTATTTTCATTCATCACAAGGAGAGTGAACTGATGGAAATCTTGAGAATTTTGAAGTTGATGGAATATTAATTCCAGAGTCTTGCAACTTTGAACATCTTATCGGTATAATATTAAATAAATTGATGATTATTGTAGAAACAACAATGTTGGATATCAAGTATCTTGTGAACGATGACACTGCTATAATGAAGTTATATGATGATGAAACTTTATTGTTTTACTTGGCTTTCAAGCATAGGGACTCAAATCTAACAACATATCCCTTGTGTATAACATTAAAAGACAATGTTAAGACAAGTTTGATTTGAAACTTAAGTAAATTTACCAAATATTTGATGTGTTTTTATTAATATTTGGTTTTATTTGTAGATGGAAGCTTGATTGAGATAAATACATATCTATTAATTGAAAGTGAAGTAGGAACCTCAACTTCATCATCAATACAAACAAGTATCTTATTTGTATCATGACCTCCTAGAGAGGTGCAAAGAATGGTGCCTCCACGCTTATAGATATCATTCACAACTTTAGGATTCAAAGTCAAAGTGTTTTTGGAGTAGAAAGCCTCTATAACCTCCCTGAAAGCTCCTTCAATGAAAATAGAAAAGAGATGAAGATAATTTGAACGATTAACAGAAAAATAAGACTCACCTGAATCCCAAGTATCTCATCGACATTATATATATAGGACAATCCACAAACAATCTCACAAATGATTATATTGATCCCTAGGCATAAACCTCCACAAGTGACAATGCAAGCACACACTTCTTTGGGCGTGAAATAGACCTACTATTAAAATCTATCCATTAGCTTTTGTGATTTCAAAATGAAATTAAACAATTAAATTCGAGCAAAATACTCTCTCTCATGGTCCAGTATGCCTAAAATGCACTCCTCTAAGACAATCTTTCTAGACAACAATATGAAGCCAGACAATGCATACACGGAGTTAATATGGTTAATTCAAGTGAAAAATAGCACTATATGGTGGTGAAATTGCCATTTCTACTTACTTTATCCATAACCACATCCTTTTATGTAATGAACATTTGCCTGATCAAATAATATTATAAAAGACTAAATCAGATTATAAAATTACCAGTAAGTTGACTTAAAGCTTAGCTTCTGAAATGGATGGCCACACCTAACAATAGCATAAGCTTGGCTATCCTACACTGGGTTTGGATATGACTAGAAGGCAAGAAAATAAAGCGAATAAGTGAGATCAAAACAATCAAACTACATATAATCTGAGAAATAAATGAAGAAATAACTACAGGTAAATTAGGGAGAAAACCTATAAGGTGAGGAACATCCTTAAGGATAAAGCCATCGTTATTAAGCGCTCCATTAGAACTTTAAGCTCTAATATCGTGATGATTTTAGTGCGAAACCAAGGATTAAGTGGATAACTTTCTAGATTTAAGATTGAAATGGCAGATAACTAGTGATAATATCAATTTCTGTGAGCGCAATGGAAGAGAAGGTTGAGAGTGCAAGAAGAAGAGGTGTCGGTGAAAGAGGAAAGAATTGAAAGATCCATAAGAATTAAAAAAAATAAAGATATGAGTGTAGAAAAAATGGAGTAATTTGGAAAAGTGGAATAAGGAGTTTCATTGGCTACTAGTATTTGAGTGGGCGATCTTCTAACTTGCTGTACGTTTCAGCTCTCTAGTCCCTTACCATTCAAATCAAAGACACGATGCATGAAGAATTCACTCAACAGTTTAGCTAGTCAACATTTTCTTAACTGAGAGGAATGAGTTCGCAGTTTTACTAGAAAATACTGAATTCATTGTAGAAAATGGTTTCGTTCATATTTGAAATATAAATTTAAAAAAGAGTATAAATGATAATAAAAATTTTATAGGTAGATTTTTAAAATGTATGATAAAAATTGGTGTAAATTATGTAATTTCCTCCTTGATTTTCACCCCAATATGACATATCCAAAGATATATAAATCCAAAACTAACTAGCCAAGATCCAAACTTTGCCGAAACAAGTTTTAGACAAGGTTATATAATGATTACATTGAAGGTGGATGTAGGAGAGGAGTGCTAAGGTGAGGCAAGTACAATAGATGAGGATTTTATTTTTGAGAAAATAAATAGGTAAAGAGTACCAAAGGGGTTAATTTGAGAAAGAAAGTTAGAATTAATTATAAGAGTACAAGGTTGAGTACATTATTGGCTACTCAAATAAAGTTGTGTAAAGCTACTTCAGTAGAAGAAAGAAAGATGTTATTAAATAATTTTTTTGAAAAAGAAATCATAAAGGAGAATAAATGTTAGATAAAAGGTAAAAAAGAGGTGAATCTATCAAAAAGAGGTGAATCTATCTTCTTATAATGGTAAGCAAGAATAAGTGAATTTTTAATCAGAAAATGTAGAATCCCTACAATAATCCATGGTTAGTGGCTAGCTTTAAGCCACTATATAACCTACAAAATTTAAGTTGGACTTGTCCAAAGCTGGTTTGACTTTTAAAAATTTAAGCTCTTTAAAAACTCATAATGTATAAAGGCTTGAGGTGATTTTATGGAGACTAAGGCAAGTAGCGAGAATTAGAAAGAATTCAAAGATGAATACGCTTTTCTAATGCTATTCAGTGTAATCTAGAGGAATAGCAAGTGCACTAGACTTATGGTGGTCAAACTAAGTTTCAATCATGCTTTTTAATAAGCATGATGAGTATGTACATTAAAATATTTTTGGTAACTCTATATTTTTCGTTGGTTTTATGTATCCATTTTTTAATTCAACTAGAAGGAAATAATGTTGGAGAACCATATTATGTTAAATAGAGTATTTGTTGCTTTAATTCCTAAAATAGAGAACATTTAATATATTAAAGACTTTAAACCTACAAATCTTTGCAATTATAGTTATAAAATTATTTTTGAAATCGTTGCAAGACTTTTGCTTAATTATTTCAATGAATCTAGCCAATTGCATTATTTTTAGGTTAACATATTTAGGATAATATAATTATAACTTAAGAACTTTTCTAGGTATACATCCAAATAAAAAAAAAACATAATTTTAAACTAAATGTTATAAGGTTAATGATAACGTAGGTTGGAGTTATTATGAGAAAAAAATAAGAAAATAGGATTCTCTAGTTGGTGGCTCGAAAGAGTTCTCAATTGTATTCCTACTATTCAATATGTTTAGATGTTAACTATTATTAAATCAGTTGGTTTTCCCAAACTAAGGGTATTAGATAAAGGGACTCATTATCCCTTTTATTATTTTCTTTTACTATCTCATGGCTTCAAAGCTACTTAATAAATACTATAGAAGAGTGGACTAAAGGTATAAAAGTGGATAGAAAGGGGGCCAAAAATAACTAAACAACTATTTATAGATAATGCACTACTTTTTGGGGAAGGCTTGTGAGAAAAAAACATAGAATTATGTATATATGAAATACTAGTTCAATATTCAAAGATCAATAGGCAAACTATTAACATGGGAAATTTTAGTTTCAGTGGAAATGTCAGTCAAGGGAAAGGCTAATATTTACAGTATTTTAGGGATGGGGCAAGTAAAGGCTAAAGATAAATATGTCAAAATTCCTCTAAATCAGTTAGGCTTTAATGTCAATTCTATAGTTTATGTGGTAGATAAAATTAGAGATAATACTTATTCATGGAGAAATAGTTCTTATCCTTTATAGGAAAGGAGATCCTTATAAAGGATATCATTTAGGCTATCGCTGTGTATTTTATGTCGTGTATCAAAATGTCTTTTTGTCTTATT
>CANXYI011221862.1:0-14009 GCA_948208565.1 Hura crepitans | reverse complement strand
CATACCATGAACCTAAAAAATTCCAATCTATATGTTGATGAAGGAATTTTAATTTATTGAGACCATATGATATTTATTTAGAATTTCTCACTTTTATGTGGAATAGTAACCAAGATTTCCTTAGAATTTGGGCTTGAAATTTTACAAGCCTTTTAATGGGCCTAATCAAGGATTTTTAAAACTAAAATGAGTATTTTTAAAGGTCTACAAAAATTAAAATGAATTTTGAATGTTTAAAAAGAAATCAGATGAATATGAAACATTAGATCATCACATGTCATGATCCAGGCCACTTATCTCACTAATATATATAGGTTCACACATGTGCGAGTGTCACATGTGCAAACTTCATCTTATCCCCCAAAAATCCCTTAAAACCTAATGCCATTCCCACACTCTCCTCCTATACACCACCAAATCTCACAAAAATTATATACTTTGGACCTTTCATGACTCCTAGAGTCTAATCTAAGTGGAAATTTTGCAAAAACTTGCCTAGAAAGAGAGAAATTCACTTGAGGTGAATAGTGCCAAAATGTACTGTAAGTGGTCATTTTCTAATTTTTATTTTTGTTTTAGGTAGCTTAGTTGATTCTAAGAGAAACCATGTTTTTAAATTTTAATTTGAAGCCTTGTAGAATTTTTGGGAATTTTTCTAAGTTGAAAATATGTATGTTTAGAACAAAGAAAGAGAAGTAAAGGAGAAGCCCATTTAAGGCCTTAAGGTGGTGGAAAAGGGGTGTTCTCAGACCTTAAGTATATGGAATTACTGTAATTGATGCATGCCATATGAGTTTATATTTTTTGTATGTGTAAAGGTGTATGGAATTATTAAAAGCTAAGGTTTAGTATGGTAGTTATGTTTGTAGCATGGAAATAATGGTGTATGCATGATTTGGTTGAGAGAAAATAAGTGTAAGTGTGTGCACTTGTAATGGCTGAAATGTGTGTGTGCATATGTTGTGGTATGTGTACATGTATATGACTTAGGATGTATGGCAATGACATGTTAATGGCATAAACACAAGGATAGGAAAATGAATAGAAGAAATGGGATGATACAAATTATGATTTAATAATTCATGACCAAAAATGTTGTGTAATAGTGTCACATGAAATGGCAAAAGAAAATGGTAATTAGCATGTGGAAATAATGGCATAATTGTGATAGATGAATCAATGATAATATTGATGTATAATGGTTGAAAAAGGAATGAGTTAGTGTTTAGAAGACATAATGGCATAAGAATTATGATGGCAAGAAATGACCATATGAACAGTCCTTGGTATGAAAATGACCAAATGAATAGCAACGTATGGAAAAATGACCATATGAATAGTGATTTTGTGGAAAATGACTTATAACTAAGAAATGTACCTAAGTGCACCCCTATTGTATATGTGAGAAGTTAGTAATATTATTGTAGAGATTATGATATTTTTATCGACGATGAAAGTGGTGAATAGAGTCGCCACCTAGCCTCTATACCAGGACCTCTAATCTTCTGTACTTGAAAGGTTCAAAATTTTAGATTTTATTTATGCCCTTAATATATGTCATCCACGTATATTATAATGGTTATCAGTCCCGTATCAAGCAAACAAGCAAAACGTTATGTTTAAGCATCCATGTAACCTTTGCAGGTAAGAAAAGTAAATTGTAGAAAATAAAAGGCATAATAGCATAATTATATAAATTGTACATCCAAAAATTGAGCTATTGGTTAGTTGTAATGTGGCTTAACAATTACCTATAATTCCATAGGAATTTATAGTAATTGGCCAACTCCTATCTCTAAGAGATTGGCCTTTATTAAAATGCATCTTTGTTATTGGTATTGTGACTTCTTATTAAAGAAAACTTAAATTGGAACACCAAATAATTATGTAGAAAAATCATTTTAATATGAAAGTTG
Organism: Hura crepitans; assembly: GCA_948208565.1. NCBI lineage: Eukaryota > Viridiplantae > Streptophyta > Magnoliopsida > Malpighiales > Euphorbiaceae > Hura > Hura crepitans. Next base: position 12,093 of record CANXYI011221862.1, on the reverse strand, counting down.
AACAATTGGTGTGTAAAAAAGGTTAATTAACTAACTATTACAACCTAACATAAACTAAAAGACATAATAAGTACAAAATCAAAAGAAATAAAATAAGGCATTAGAATGGTCACGCCTCTATGTCGCTTAGTCCGTGTGGACTTCATGAAGCTTTAGCTTTAGTCCGTGCAGACTATCTTTGAGAAAAAGTTATGTCCGTTTAAACTCCCAGTCCAATGAGCAAAATAGATTACAACTCAAAAAGATAACAAGTCAAATGATGTCAAACTAAGAGCATAGAAGGAAAACATATACAAAGTATAAAGATATAAACACATTTAAAGCTTATGAATCAAGAGCAATTACTTGTATAAATGAGGCAAGGCTGAATAAACATGATACAATTTATCACCCATAAGTTCATATAGACTACAACCCTTATAAAAAGGAGTTTTGTGTGGACTACATGATATTTCTCTGCATGCTAGTGTGTATTTTCATGCATGATACATTCATGTTAACATAACAGAGTGGCAAACAATATCAAATAGCTTACAACAGGACATCTAAAATACTAAGTCGTGCTTACTGGATATAAGTCTATGCAAACAAATTCATCATATTCATATAAGAAATATAGGTCCATACAGACCTTATAATGCTCACAAATAAGAAATCTAAGTCTGTATGGACCTTATCATGCTCACAAATAAATCCATTTAATGTAACTTAACATAACAAAATGAACATAGCATGATAATGATGAATAATACACTATGAAACCTCTCATAACAATGACCTACTCCTTATGATTTAAAGTGGGAATAACAAGGAATTGCCTCACTTACAATCAATATTTGGAGATCATAGGCCTATGAAAGTAATATGAAAGGTGAAAGGGACCTTAAATATTACCTAGATGAATATACTCTTCAAACGATGGCACAAGAGTATAAAAACTTGGGAAGAAGTACTTTTTGTGAAGCTAAGGGGTTGAGTAGATGTATTTTTGTTTAAGACTTTATTTTGGATACTAGAATGTGATTTATGTGCTAGGAGAATAAGTTTTTCAACCTCCTTTTTCTCCTTAGACTAAGAGAAATATTTACAGGCTTAGGTTTTAAGGATTTTTTTTTGTTCAGAAAGAGGTTAGAATCCTATTGGGATTCTGAATCCTAATCTAAATAGGAAGAATTCTACTTCTAAAAGGCTCTTTCCATTTATAAGTCCACACAAACTTGTACATACTAATCCGTGTGGACTAAGTTTAAGTATACCAATCAATAGGCTTTGTGGGCTAAGTTTTGAGCCAATTTTTGTATTTTATCCATGCGGATATTATCTAATAGGTCCATCTAAACCTTCTTCCTAAAGGCTTATGCTATTGCTTGGGAGCCTATCTCTAGTTATCATCATGGGTCAGGAATGAGGTGTCTACAGTTGCCCCCACTTTTATATGTGTTGTGAAACAACAGTGCATATCAAAGTACATGACTTAGGAATGCTTACTTATCATAAAGCTACACTAAATGCGAATGCTTACTTTTTTGGATTAGACTATTATTGACTAGGCTTTGGTATAGATTGTGGATTGGATAATGAGGTTGAACCTGAAGTGGTGGATTGGCTTATGAGGCTAAATTTGAATATGGGGATTGAACTCTGAGTTAATCCTAAAAATGTTGGATTAGAAGCTGAGTCGATCTTGAAAGTGTTGCATTGGATGCTGAGTAAATCTTGAGAGTATTAGATTAGATGTTGAGTCAATCTTAAGAGTGTTAGATTAGATGTTTAGTTGAACCTACAAGAAAGAATATCATAAAACATCAATTTGGTATTGAAAATATCTTAACATCTGTCTTGCTTTTGAGAGATGTCTTGTGAAGTTTCTAGGAGCCATGTGGTTATAGGTTCGTGTAGACTAGGTTGGTGTAAGTTTGTACGGATTATGATTAAATGAAGTTTGTGCTAACTTAAAGGTCACAAGTCTATACAGACCTATTGCAATATATTGATAATCACTTGTTTTCCCTCTTCTTTTCTTAATTGCAATCTTTTCAATTTTTCTTTTCCTCTTTCTCTCTTATCAAAAAACCCTTCCTGATGGCTTCTCACACTATTAGTGGCTTTCATTCATCATCTTCCAATGAAAGTGAGGGAACTCCAATGGTTCTCCTCATTTTGATAAGCATAGGGACCCATTCTTCCCCTCTTCCTCCAATAGAAGACATTTCGATGCTAATTCTAGTCAGTTTTATGCCCTCTGTGGTCATTAACTGACCTCGAAGCATTGCTCCAGTGAACAAAATTGCATTTGGTGATTTGACTCTCATTTTGGTGGATTTGACGCATCATGCTTGCTTAGATGTTTACCTCCATGTGTGTTTTCTTTCCCTTTTATGCCTTTGACTTTATTTTCCTTTATTTTTTGAGATGTGAACTATCTCTAGTTTAACAGGTTCATGTAGACCTATTTTGCTAGGGCATACTTGGTCCGTGCAGACCTTTTCTACAATTGTTCATTCTAGCATCATTACGATATGATATAGGATTGTTCTGTATGTGATAGTCTAAAAAGTCCATGTAGACTTTTTGGTACCCATTTTATATACGTGCAGACTTATATCTGCTTGTGAATATGGTTTGAATAGACTTATGTCTCTGTAAATTTTTGTCCATGCAAACCATGTTGTGATTGTACTCGCAGTCCGTGCAGACCTATTGTGATTGTACTTTTGGTCTGTATAGACCAATTGTAGCTCTTCCACTTATGTTTTATGCAGACCTATTTTTAATATGTTAGTCTATGCAGACTCTTATGTCCTTGCCTCTTTTTTGTAGACATGTCTCAAATGTGGGGGTACTCTTTGTGGACCTCAGCAATGGTATTTTGCCATGCCTATGTTGGTGAAAAATAGGGTTAGAACTACCGAATTATAGACATTCATAGACTATCTAGTTGGTAGAGACTTCTTTTGCGATTTGCAAGCTTTAAGAGCACTATTAGACTGATGGATGGACACTATATATACCTTTCACTTAGATTTTAGAGAGATGACCATAACACCATTTGACTAACTTTTATTACTGGGGTGCCATGTACTAGATATGCCATTGCATTCGACACCTATTATCACTATCCTTTACTCTGATTGCAAGAAGTGATGGAATTACTAGGATTCATTCCTCAAGATTATGCCAAGAGCATACGATGCACTGATTTGCATGAGAAATGTGTAGATGAAGCCCTTTTTGGTTAACTGGAGGTCGATTAATACACTCGCTGCTTCATTCTTTATCTACTGGGTACCACACTTTTTGCCATTGCCAATGGTACTATGAGCTAGAGCTTTCTCCCTGTCTTGGAGCAAGTTGATGAAATCAGTTCTCTGAATTAGTGTTGTTTGTCTCTTGGATGGGTATTTCAGAGCTTAGACATGACTATTCACACCAAAAAGAGTCATCAATTTGTTCCAGGCTTCATATCAGGTGTACTGGTAAGTGACTTGTTCTGATCCTTTTCTTTTTATATACAACCTTTCTATGACTTAATTTTGTGTTTTTCTTCTTATTACAAGTCTGGGTGTATAAGCTTAATTTGTTAGCTTGACCTTATAAACTATATTGCCTCGTCTTTATCCAATAATAGATAGGTGGGTTTGACCATCTTCAGGCCCTTGGAATGCAACTTCGTTAATGTAATATCATCATTGTCTCAGTTCTAGGGGTTAGACTTATGTGAGTATCTTTTGCATATGAAAAATCCATCATTAGTAATTTAGGTAACTATAACTAATACTTATGTTTGTAGGTTGAGGTGGGTTTTCCTGATTAAGGAATTGCTGACTTTTTTGTGCTCTATTAGAGAATTATCCCCTCACCATATCTTATTAACCACTCTAGAGGCTTACTCCTAGTTCTTGGGAGAGAGAGTTATAAACTAGTAGATGGGGCCTAATGCACACCATATTTCTCAGAATCCTCCTGACTCAATATTGTCCAAGAGATATATAGATGACTTAGAATTTGTGTAAAACATGTCAGTAGGGATCCTAGGGGACACATTGATGGAAGTTGCTAAAAAGAACTACCCTTTTTGTACCTCCACTCATTTGCTCTCACAAGTTCCTTATACATTTGAACCACTTTCCTCTCAAGTGAATTCTTAATTCTCGATTCATTTTTAGAAATATTTGCTGATCATGTGTTATGTTGTAGCTTACTACTGCTCCTAGGGCTACCCTTTCTTTATCATAGAAATGATCGAGAACTACCCCTAGTTCCTCTAGTTCTCAATTCTCGCGTCCTCCTATATGCAATGGAGTTCCTGGTCCATCTACTAGTATGCCCTCATTCCTGATAAGGTTATTGGCACTTTGACTAATATCCCCAGGCTAAGCTATATGCATTATGGCATTGATGGGGAGCTATCTTCCACCTATCTTCATATATAGGAGAACTATTATATTCCTTTTGAGCCAAAAGACACTACTTTGGTATATTTTTTGTTGGTCATTTGCACTATTAGAATTTGAAGCATCACTAGTGTTTTGTTTTTGATCAGGTGAGGAGAGCTCCCATAGAGAGGACTACTTATATGGTAAAGGCCTTCAGAAGAGCCATGATTGATGAAACCCGAGTCCTTACTGTGAGCAATTTTCTTACCACGGTTAATTACATGCAATTTTGTATGTTATGCATGTCATGCATTGATCCTTCACTCTTTTGCAAAGCGAACTATCAAGGAAGGTTGCTAACCTTCATAAGGCTCAAAGGAAGGTAAGGGCCTTCAAGGTTACAAAAAAGCAAGTTATTTCATCTAATGATGAAGACATAGAGGAGGAAGACAATGCTGAAGAATAAGATATATTGCATTATTCTTTTTTTTTTATATAGATTTGGCTACAAGAGAAATTGGGGTTGCCTGTTCTTCCTCCTGAAAGGCTTTGGGTGAAATAGGCCTCGAACCATCATTGCGAGAGGAGGCTCATAATGAAGCATGATTCATGTGAACAGTGGATTATGGCTTGGTACTGTCGTCATAATATAATAGAGATGTCTTTGGTAGAAGATCACTCATTTTTCTCTCTCACAACATGCTGGCTAAGTTCCTTTATTAGGTTAAGGCATGCTACCTTCTATATTCCTTCCCATGTTTAGCAACAATTCCGCCGACTATAAAGGATCCCTTTTGAGTCTTTGGGATTTCAAAGTAGACTTCTGACATGCAACTTCTTATCTTTTTTTCTTGAGTTATGGAAACCACGTGCCATCCTGAGAAATTTACTTGATCATACAACTAGCACTATTAATGTTGATGACTATTACAAAGAATGGAATTTGAGTATAGTTAAAGACAATAGAACATTAATGTTGAAAAGAAAAAATGAAAATAATACTTCTGACTTTGAAAAGAGACAATGCATGTAGAATTCGATTACTTGTATGACATTTCTCAATCTTCATGGAAATTGGCATATCAATGATCATGACTAAAGCATTCATGCTATTAAATGCATTTAGAACTAAGTTGCTTAATCTTGGCAAATATATTAATTTCCTATTAATTAATACCATCGTTACTAATCAGCCTTGGATAGGTTTTCTTGATTGGACATTTTCTCTCATGATCCCTTAACTTTTGCATGAGGTGCCTGTTAGGTTTTCACCTTATTGGGGTGTCCAAATTTATGCCTAAGCCACCCTATTCAAGTTTTCAACTTAATGGACATTTTTTTGCTTTTTTTTAATAGAAGTATTTCTTCAATTTGTCCATGTTGATAGGTTATAAGAACTCATTTCCTTCTAAATCCGAGATTTTGATGCCTCTATGCTTGAGTACTTTCTTGACCAAATATGGACCTTCCTAATTAGGATTAAACTTTCCCTTGGGATCCGTCAATAATGGCCAAGTTTGTTTTAACACCAAGTCCCCTAAATCTAGGTTTGACTTTATTGTTGTAAGCCCTAGCAATTCTCTTTTGATATAATTGCATATGGCAAAGAGCCTTCAATTGCTTTTCATCGATCAATGCCAACTGTTCATATTTGCTTCTAGCCCATTCAGCCTCTAGTATGCCTACTTCTAACACAACGCTAAGAGATGGGACATCAATTTTGATTGGTAGTACTGCTTCCATCCCATACACTAGTGAATAAGGCATGCTTAAGTAGATGTTCTAACAATCGTTCTATAATCCCATAGTGCAAAAGGCAACATTTCCACCCAATATTTGTAAGTCGCGATCATTTTTTTGTAAAAGTTTCTTGACCTTTTTTTTTCGTTGCCTCTATTGCACTATTAGCTTGAGGTAGATACGGAGAAGACTTATGATGTTGGATCTTATATTTGTGCAAAAGCTACCTTGTCTCACCTTAGAGCTGCACCCCATTATCTGAGATGACCTATTATAGCAACCTATACCAGTAAATGATATTTCTTTCAATAAATTTCACTATCTATCTTGCCCTCAATTTATTGAAAGATTCAGCTTCAACCCATTTCATGAAATAATCGACTGCTATTGCTATAAACCTATGCCCTCTGGTAGCTAATGGCCTTATTTCTCCAATTATGTCAATACCCTATGTGGAAACTAGCTATGGACATGATAAATTGGTCAGGTCATTAGGTTTCAAATGACTCAAGTTTCCGTAGATCTTGTAATGCCCGTAAGCCAAGGTTTTATGAACAGTACTTTTTGCGCTCGAGGGATGTTCCCCTGTGGTGCGAGGCATCATTACAAGTCCAATGATAGGAAAATTAGTCATAAAACTTTTAACGGGTCTGAAAGTGGGTAAAATGAATGAATTTAAAAATTTAGCAAAACCAATAAATCATTTCAGGTTAAGAACTAGTGTATGAGGAGTAAAAAGGTTGTTGTACTAGGACAACCTCGGGATGTGTTCAGATGGACCCAAAAATATCATACCCTAAAACTCAAAAACTCCAATGAGTATGGTGGAGAAGGAATTTTAATTTTCTGAGGTCATTTAATATTTTTTTCTAAATATTTTATTCTAACGGGTGAATAGTGTCAAAAAGTCCACTATTGAATTTTGACTTGAAATTTTACGTAGCCCTTAGTGACACTATGTGAGGATTTTTAAAACTAAATTGAATATTTTTGAAGGTCCAGAGAATATTTTATGAATTTTTGAAGATTAAAATGCCATAGGATGAATAGTAACCTTAGCTCCCAAGGGAGTTTTGGGCTGAAATTTTGAGGGAACCTTAATGAATTTAATTGAGGATTTTTGGAACTAGAATTATTATTTTTGGAGCTCTATTGAAATTATTTTGAATTTTCAATATTTAAAGCAAAATAGGATTAATTTGAGCCGTCCAATTGACACATGGCACGATCGTGGCCATCCACTTTGCTTATAAACCTAAAGGGACATGTGTGTGCATTGATAGAATGGAAAAGAAGTCTTCTCCTTCCTCCTCCCACAAATGGCCAATGCCATTTCAAGCTTAGGGAGCCTCCATTTTTCATATATTTCTCTCTCCTCCCATGCCAAAAACACATAAAATTTATATGGTTCTAAACCTCCATGCTATTCTAAAGCTATTCCAATTAACATAAGTGGAAAAAAATGTCTAGAAATGAAGTTATGAGCACTTGATGAATAGTGCTAATTTGATGTGTAAGTGCTTTTTTTTAAGGTTTCATATTTTTCTTAGGGAGTATTTGAGATGTACATCTTATCTCTAAAAAGAGATTTGAATTTGGGGTTATGTATGATTTTGTAGGAATTTTCAAAGTTGGACCCTATTTTAAAAGTTTTAGAAATGGTGATTAAAGGTGGAGGAAGATGGATTCAAAGTTTCGAACTGGCCTTAACATGTCTGGGAGTTCATTGTAAGTGAATTTAATTGAAACATAACTTGTATGTTAGGAAAATGTGGAATTGAAGTTTAGGTATATGTATAGAAGTTGTGTTTGCATAGGTGTGTCTATGAAATGCATGTTAGGAGGTTTAATTTGAGAAGATAAGATGTTATGGATGTGAATTAGATGTGGGAAAGATGTGTATATATATGTTACATGCATAACTAGGTATATGTCACGTATGCCATGGCATGGGTATATATGTATGGCATGAAGGCATGTGAGGTTAGGATGGCAATATGATGTATGACATGTGAGTGACATGGAATGAACAAGAAATGATATGGCTATGTGGAAGGAATTAGAAAAAGTATGTTGTATGAATGATGTATGTAAGATGGATGTGTGAAAACATGGTATGTCATGAGTGAAATAATAAATGTTATATGAAAGAACATAAATTTAATTAAGAAATGTTGTTTAAGATTTTAGAGTTTGAAATAATGAATTTGTATACTAAGATAAATGTAATGTTGATGGGGTAAAGTATGTTAGGATATAATGAATTGGTTAGGTAGAAAAATGAAGTGAATTAAAAGGTTGGTGAGAAAAAGTTACAAAATGAATAATGACTGTTACGTAAATAGGACCTATAATGGTCTAGGAAATTACAATGACCCATAATTATTCGAAAAATATGATTTGATGGAAAATAATTAATATAATTAATCTGTTAGGATTCATGTAAATGGGGTAAATTGGGTATATGTTTACAACAGAGAAGAATCAGAATTAGTTGTGAAAGAAGCTAAAAGACAATTATATGAAATTAATGGCAGGAATGGAACTAGAGTTGGAAATATGACAACTTGATGAAACTAAAAGGATATTAAATGGAATTTGGATGATAAGTGAATCAAGATAACCACTGAGAATGATACATTGTATTACAGATAAACTAGATAATAAAAATAATGGTTGTGAAAGATAATGAAAATGGAATCTTAGGATTGCTGGTTATTTATACACTAGATAGGTTGACTAGTTAACTAGGGATTAGCAGCTACTAAAGGCTGAGCCTGTATGGATTTTAGCCTATGAATGGTAAGTGTAGCCACTGAGTATTAATTTGAGCCTACACACTCTAGGTATTAGAGGGGCCTACGGCTGATCCCTATTACCCACTCATGGGTATTGGGAGGTCCATAGACTGATCCCTGCTACCCACATATGGATATTGGGAGGTCCCACGGGGCTGATCCTTGTTATCCACTAGACATTTTGCTTGTGTTAGTTGTATTGGGATATTAGGAGGTCCCACAGGGCTAATCCCTGCTATCACCTTTTTGATATTTGGAGGTTCCTTAGAACTGATCCCTGCTATTGAGTGAAAGGCATGTATAGACACCGAGGTCTAGAATGTGGACCACTATACAACTTTGTCTTTTGTTCAGTTCTTAGACTGGGTTGGTGCAGCCACCGAAGTCTAAAATAGGGGCCACTGCACATTGTGATTCCCATTATCCAATAATTGGGAGTTCTTCCTAAACCTTATGGGTATGAATAGACTAATAAAAAACCTAAATGAATTTAATGATACTGATGAAAAAACTTAGATGTAAACTACCTTAATTGAGGTAACCGAGGAGCAAATATGTTATGAATAAGAGATGAGTTGTAAAGAAATATTGAATAATCTTTCATAATCTTAGTGTAATGTTCTAAGGTAGTAAAAGACTGATAGAAGGTATATAAATTGAATGGATTAATGTGAGAATGATAAATTGAATGGATAAGCTATGTAAAACATTTAAACTTGGGTATTGATAGAATAGATAGCATGAATATATGTTGTTATGGGCTTCAAGCAAACTTGAAAGCTTAGGTTAAGAGGCTAATTTAGGTAATGTGATTTTAGTAATGAATGTTCATATCTAGAAGTTTTAATAGAGAGACTGGAATTAGTAAGTAGATGTTGTTAGTAATAGTTGTCTATACTTGCATGTGATTGTAACACCCCCTGCCCATTCCTAAAAAAATTTGGCAAAGCATGATACTTCCCGTGAGGTCATCCATCCTTGGATTTTGTCAGGGGCTTTTCGTTTAACTTTTACTTACATCCATCCTATGCAGTCTAGAAATTTCCTTTAATAGATCCTATGATTTGAGGTAATCTTGCCAGGCATATGACACTCACACTCCTGATCTTACAACCAAATATCAGCCTAGGCTATTATTATAGCTACAAAGTCGTTTCCCCCTATAGTAGGTTACTGTGCCTGCAAATCAAGTATCCTAACACCTAATTACCCATAATAGCATGCATGAGTCCCTCTAATCATTTATACCATGTAATCCAATCATATAATATCATACGTAGATAGTCATCACATGTACTACTGATTTGTCTGCATCACACCTTCCCAAATCTATCACCTATGCATCGGACACCCGATACATTGAGTATGCACTCAGTGGTGAATTTAACCAAACATACCATGTACTTTAGCACATGCAAGCATATAAGAATTTACTAACAATATCTATTTAAGATTTCCCAATCTTTTTACTTACACTTCCATTTATGATTATCCATCAAGTTAATCGTCCTAACATTTCTCTAATTCATGTGTCCTTACCTTATTTAAGTATAGGGCTAGTACTATCTAACCATCTATTATATTCAATCATTAGGTATACACGTATAGGTTACTGTCTATTATTTAAACTAGATAATTTCTCCTATAACTTATTTCTTCACAAGTGATGTCCTACCCATTTACCATTTCCTCAGTTTTTTATTTCTTTAGGAAATCTCATTAAGTTCACATAAGTTTATTCAATCTCAGCCTTTAGAAATTATTCTTTGTTCTTAATATGTTTACTTATAGATTCTCTCCATTAAAGTAATTTATGCCTTAAATTTCTCATTAATTATTATTAAATCTTTTTAAAGTCTTCTATTTATCTTTTATCCCTATAGGTTCAAGAAGAACTCCCAACAACTAGATAATGGCAATCACAATGTGCAGTGGCCCCTATTTTACACTTCGACTACTACACCAACATAGTTCGAGACTCGGACAAAAGACAAAGTTTTATAGTGACCCATATTATGGACCTTAACATCTATACACACCCTTCATCTGATAGCAGGGACCCATCCGTAGACCACTCCCAATACCAAACTAGCAGATAGTAGGGACCCGTCCTAGACCACTCCAAATATTTACAAATCACATCAACATCACCAAAGGTAGATAGTAGGGATTAGCCCTGTGGGACCTCCCAATATCCATAAATGGATAGCAAGGATCAGCCGTAGGCCTCCTAATACCTAGATCATGCAGGCTTAAATCAATACTCGATAGTTGCATCCATCGTACATAGGCTAAAATCCATATAGACTCAACCTCTTGCAACTGCTAATCCCTAGTTGACCGGTCAACCTATCCAATGTTTAAACAACTAGAAATCCCTAGATTCCCCTTTTAGTTATCTTTTATACCTATTACATTCATTATCTAGTTTATCCAATATAAAATATTTTATTCTCAGTTCTTTATTTGGCTCATTTGTCAGTTAAATACCATTCATTATTCTTTAGTCTCATCAAGTTGTCATGTTCTCAATTCTTGTTCCATTCTTGCCATTAATTCTACATAATTGTCTGCTGCCACATAAAACCTATTCAGCTTATCTTTGTATATTCCAAGGGATTCTATTCCATGGATTTATTTTATTCATTTCTTACATTTCATTACAATCACTTAGTTCCCAAATTTAGTAGCTTATTCTCATCGTTATAGTGTTTATAGGAATATTCCTTTTTCTAAGCCATCAAATAATTTAGCCCTATACTTTATGGAATTCTTTATAATGATTACTCTATACCCATGTCTTTCAGTCTATATCAATTACAATTCCTTTTTTGTGACCTAAAGTACCCATAATGTTCATATATTAATTTGCCTTAAACTTTATCCATATATTACTGTATATTAATTAATTTTTTCTTGTGCTCTTAATTTATTCAGTCCGTTTTTCAATACTTAATCAGCTCTTCAATTCATTTTTGTTTGACTAGCCTTAACTTATGGTCTTTCTAGTCTACCAAATATTTAGACTGCTTATGATTATGCTAAAAAAGACACAAAAATTAATTTATTTGATTCGATCATATTTTTTGGATAGGTATAGGTCATCGTAAGTTTTTAGACAGTTACGGGTCCATTTTACATAATAGTCACTATTCATTTAGTAATCTTTTCCTTACCAA
>CANXYI011221832.1:0-13764 GCA_948208565.1 Hura crepitans | reverse complement strand
GCTTCAAAGAAGCAGCCGGTGGTGACGCTATCAACTACGGAGGCTGAATTCGTTGCGGCAGCATCTTGTGCCTGTCAATCTGTCTAGATGCAAAGGGTTCTGCAGCAACTTGGTTGTCTACAGCGACAGCCCACAACTATATTATGTGATAATTGTTCAACAATTAAACTGTCCAAGAATCTAGTTCTACATGGTAGGAGTAAGCATATTGATGTTAGATTCCACTTTCTAAGGGATCTTACGAAGGAGGAAGTTGTGAGGCTTGTTCATTGTGGCACAAAGGAGCAAGTAGCTGATGTAATGACTAAGCCCTGAAGCTTGATATGTTCATAAAGCTGCGAGAAGAGCTTGGAGGGTGTGAGGTACCACTGAGCTTAAATTGAATGCTACTGCGTTCAGTTTAAGGGAGGCATTGTTGGGTCTGACTATTTCAAAGTTGTTAGTGTTTTGCTAATAAACTCCTATTTATTAGGAGTCAAGTAGATAGAGTTTGTTTTGAATTAGTTTTTGAATTATCTTGTAACAAATAACATGAGTTGTGAGGGGCTATAAAAGCCTGAAGTTGCTTAATAAATCTGTATGTATTCCCCAGAACTTTTTGTATGATTAAGAGTCTAACAATTTCAACCATTCAAACTTCATCCAAAAATAACTCGTTCCCAATTTTAACAGCTTAGTAGCAACTTTGATAGTAAAATCACAGTTACCTTCACGAGTTATTTCTACATTAACCTCTCTTTGAGATAGAGCAAAAGTAGGAATTGAGCCTTCTTCAATTGAAAAAGCAAACGACTGACCATTTGAGCTATAAGTGATTCTTAAAATTACATAGCTTCTACTTCAGTAGCAGTGATGAATTCTACAGCAATTGCTGACAAATAACACGTGGTAATTCCTATCACAATTTAATGGCCCACTGGAAATTTGTAATAAATTGATTGTTATGCAACTCAAGCTGCTCCAAACTTGTATTCCATTCAAAGCAAAACAACTCAAACAGTGAGATGCACATTATTAATGGCTATAAATCGCTTGTGCAACCATTGGTGATAACATATATTTTTCTATTATTTGCTTCGATTTCGTTCATATTACGCTTTCATGTATGTACATGCTGCACAGAAGAACTATGAAAGAGACCAAGTTTGGGATTTATCTAGACACCATTGCTCTTAACATCTGCACCACTGGAAAAATGGGATTTGAGTCCAATCCAGCACTGATAATAGTCATGGTCTACAAATGGCGACTCAACAGCCCACAGGCAGATTCTGGGGATCAAACATGATTCAAACATGAACGCCATTGTGTCGGTGATTTTATACGGTCCTGCATCATTTCCACGTGCAAGGGTAGCCTGTGAAGCAAATAAACTGTTCTCAACAAGTGCTAGTGTATGATTTATTAAACCAAAAGTACTTAAAATTAGCATCAATAACAGATCCCTACAGAATAATGCTGCGGCATATAAAACCTAACTTTCCTGAGTTCATCAGTCTACAAGAACTTTGTACCTCATATGTCTTGGTATCTGGACCATGTGGGGTCATGCAGCTATGGAGACTTGCACCACCAGGGAGGAATCCATCTGCTTTTGCCTGAATCGTTATTTTTTTAAAAAAAAAAAAAAGGAATCACGTTCCTTTCTCCTTAAGCAGGAAAATTAACCGCATTCCTAAGTACAAGCATAGAGGATTTGAAGGAGACAAACTATTGGAAAAATTTTTGCCCTTTTAGTGCCCTCAAATTCATGACAAAAACAATCAATATAATTGCAGGTGCGAAATTCAACATTCTATAAATTACTTAATTGGTATTTTCATTGAAAAGAAATGAGAATTCTTTTGCTGCTAAGAACTGCAAAAACCATGATCATTTAAATTGAGAACTAATTACTTACCTCATAGCCTCCGTAAATCAGACCCATAAATTCACTCATACAGTTCCGATGGTAATACGGAGGTCGAAAAGTATGCTCAGCAACCAACCATCGAGGAGGAAAAATGACAAAGTCAAGCAATGCTACTCCAGGCTTATCGGTCGGTGCTGTCAAAACTGCAACGATTCAGTTTAGTTCAGTTAAGAAATGAAACACAATTTAGCGGACGATGAATACTAGGGAACTCAAAATACATGGCCACAATCATCATCTACCTGTGTTTATTGATGGATCACTATGATCAATCAAAACAGTATTGTAGGGGCAAAATTTTTTGAGATCATACTGCAGATAAAAAGTGATGTAAAATATCTTTCTTTACTCAATATGTCAGGAATCAGTAGCATTAAGGTGATAACACTTGCCTTATATGGAACATAATTACCATGCCAGGCAACTACATTGAAGGGAGAAAAATCCTGTTTTGCAGTAAACAGCTCTCCACCAAACTTCTGTATGATGGTGTATCCTGGACGAGAACCCTCCTCAAACCAGGCCTTGGGAACAAGGAAGTCCCTTGGAGCAGAAAGTCCATTAGCACCTAAAATGCAACCAAAATCATATCCTTGCAGTACAAGCAACATTAAGATAAGGAATCTATGCTAGTTTGATAGCCATATCTGATTAAGATAGAAGGTACCTATTGGTCCAAGATCAGGGAGCTGAAAATGGGTGCCGAAAATTTCAGCAACATAACCACGTGAAGGGCCATCAGGCAAATCTACAGCAAATCGGAACCCTTGAGGCAGAACAACTATTTCACCAGGAGACACTTGCAGTTTACCACATTCAGTAGTGATCCAAAGCCCTGAACAACAAGGACATAATGACTAGTTAATGCCATTCTTCAATTCTCAAGCACATGACATTACGGAATGCACTAAAAGGTATAAAAAGTAATTAGGAACTGGATTTCAGGCATGCATAGAGATATTACACTATACTGTCAGCTGGGACATAATGGCTACTTAATACTTAGGAGTATTGGAGTTCCTAACACATAATATAATAAATAATTCATAGAATATTCCTAATGAAAGGTAGTAAGTGCTGAAGTCATTTGATCCAATAAATATATTAAAACAATTTTTTTTTCAAAAAATATATAAAACAATTGTAACTTGTAAAAAAATGTTATGATATATTATTATAATAATTCTAGTCTTATCCACTAAATATCAGATCAGATGAACCTTAATTAACAGGATTATGACTTCAAATCTCGCTCAGCACAAGTTGTTCTAACAGACTCCAAATTTTCCAAAAAGTTGTTGAAGTGGAAGACACAGAGGATAATTTGCGCACATAAATTGGATTGACCATTAATGACTTACTTCCTTGTTGAGGGACTATCAAAAAGTCACCATCAGCATTGCAGAAAGCGGAATTATCCATTGATTTGTTAGCAGTATACCTACATATAAATGTTGATGATAAAAACTGAAATATATATTCTGCAAATAAAAAAAAAGATAAAAATAGAAAGATTACATGTGAATAGCATATCCATGGCGAAGAAAAGAACTCCCAGCCCCACAAAGAGTGCATAAGCCATCAACAAAATCAGCTGGGGAAGGAGGAATATCAAAAGGCTTCCATCGTAGCTGTGTGGGAGTTGTGCAGCTATTTGACTTATCAAATTCACTCACCAGCTTCCCATAATTAGGGAGTCGAGGCCTAAAGGGTTCGTGGGTAACAGATGGTTTGATTCGATAAAGCCAACTGCGAACAAAATTATATTAAAAAAAAAAAAAGGAGATCAGGAAATAATAAATGACAGAGAAAATAAAAGATCGGATTATAGAAAAAAGAACCTGCGTTGATTAAGTTTGCGAGGAGAAGTGAAAGAAGAACCAGAGATCTGTTCAGCATAAAGACCCAAAGGGCAATAAAGAGGGCTGTTCTGTCCGACAGGAAGAGAACCTTTGATTGCTTCAGACTGGAAGCTGTTGCCGAAACCAGAGAGGTAATCTTCATCATTGGAGGGGAAATCCATTTTTTTTTTTTAAATTCTTTATTGATTCACTCGTTTGAATTAAATTTTTTTAAGAAAATAAATAGAGGGAGGAGGAGGAAGAGCGGCTACCTCTGACGTGGCATTATTCATCTGTTCATATACCCCGTAGAGGGGCTGGGTTAGGATACTCCCAGAATTACTGTGCCTTCTGAAAAATAAAAAATAAAAAATAAAAAATAAATTCTGTCGATCTTATCGGAAGATCGGAGCCCCACTCCGACAGAGAGACAATTTCAGACGTCACTATTACTGTAAGGCTTCTGAAATGGGCTAATCTAAGGTGTAACTCATCCACTATGCATACCCGTTTTTTTTTTTTGTTAACTGTCAAATAAATTAAAATTTTTATTTTTCTTTAAAATTGTAATATATTTATTTAAATTAAAGCCGTTGAGTATAGTAAGACGTGAAGTATCAAGAACAATGAATGTTTTTTTTTTAAATTACATTACTCTCTCTATGCTCACTTATTGTAGAAAATAAAATTTATCTAATTAATTCAGGATTTTTATTAAAATAATGCTTGAAAAAATATTTAGAAAAAAAGAGGTTCTTTTTAAGAAAACAAAAATCGAAAAAAAATATTTTGAATGATAGAATAAAAAAATTTCATAGAAGAAAAAAAATTGATCTTTCAATTTTTATTATCATCTTATAAAAGTCGAAATAAAAAGTTTTGACTTTCATAAGATATTGAGACGTGGCAATTCTAGTGATTTAGAATGGACACTAAAATTAAAATTTTCTACTTGCATAAAATGTTGACGCATTGCAAATTTTTATCCCAATAATAATAATAATAATAATAATAATAATAAGAGTATTATATGTAATTAATTTATTTGTGTAGATATCATGTAATTGAAATTGTTATTTTATTATTTGAGCGATTCCCTAATTGAGAAATAAATTTAAAAAAAATTATAATAGTAGGATAAAGAAAATGAAAAGAGCAAGTTTGTGAAAAGAAATTTTTTTTTTAAATTCTAATAGCAGGTAGTAGAAGATAGATAATTCAAAATAAAAAATTAATATTCCCATGCATATTATAGAGAATATGATATTTTTATCGGAGACGAGAGTAGTTAGCGGAGTCACCGCCTGCCCTCTACACCCAGATTTTCTGTATCGAAATGGTTCAAAATTTCAAATCTTATTTATGCCCTTATAATATGTTGTCTATGTATATTGTAATGCTTATCAGTCCCTTATTAATCAAGCATGCATTACATTTAATTCAATCATATCACCTTTTCATACAAAGGAAGTAAATTGCGATGTTTAAAGAATATAACAAACATATTTGTACATCCAGAAAACGGGTCATTGATTAGTTATTTATTTGACCTGGCAATTACCCGTAATTTCATAAGAATTGACAGTAATTGCGCAACTCCCATCTTTAGAAGATTGGCCTTTATTAAAGTACATTTTTTATATGACTTTTGATTAGAGAAAACTCAAATTCATTTTATTAGAAAACACCAATTAATTATGTAGAAAACTATTTTAATGTGAAGTTAAGGTTTAGCATGTAAAATAAGTTATTAACTATCTATTACAAACTCAAAACAAGATAATATACATAATTGGTACATGACCAAAATAATCAGAATACGACACTAAAATGGTCCTGCTTTTACGTCGCTTGGTCCATGCGGACCTTATGAAGGTCTAGCCTTAGTCCGCGCAGACAATCTCCAAGGAAAGGTTAAATCTGTCCGAACTCTCGGTCTAGTAAGCAAATCCAACCATGACTTAAAAGACAACAAATTCAAACAACGTTAAATCAAAAGCATATGAATGTTAACGCATAATGGACAAAATATGAACACATTTAAAGCATATAGATCGAGAACAATTAATTATAGAAACAAGGCAAAGCTTAAATAACCATAATACAATTTATCGCCTCTAGGTCCATGCGAACTATAGCCCTTGTGACGGGGAGTCTGTGCAGACTACTTAACAATTCCTTACATATCAATACATACTTTCATACATGATATCATTATACAAGCATAATGACCACCAAAATCAATTATAACAAGATGCTCAAAATATGAAACCATGCTTATTAGATATGAGTCCGCGCGGACTAACTCGTCATATTCACATAAGAAAAATAGGGTTGTGCAGGCTTTATCATGCTCATACTTAAGGAATCTAGGTCCATGCGGACCTTATCATGCTTACAATCAAACTCGTTTAATGTTAATTAACACAATAAAATATACTTAATGTAACCATAAGGATTAATACTCTATTACACCTTTCATCACAATAGCCTACTCTTCATGATATAACGTGGGAATAACAAAGTATCACCTCCCTTACAAACTAATCTTTAGAGATCATAGGCCTGTAGAAGTAATACCAAATAGATCATAGACCTCTGACTTTACCTGAATAAACATCCTCTTCAAACAATGGCACAAGTGTGTGAAGGTTTTGAGAGGAAGATTCGGATTGTTTAGTGAATGGATATGTGATTGTTTTCTAGATACTTCAATTTTTATGCGTGTATTCAGAAAAGTATTTTTTAGCCTCCCCTTCTCTTTGGTTAAAGAGAAGTATTTATATTTTAGGTTTTTAGGTTTCTTTTTTGTCCAAAAATGAGTCCCAATCCTAATAGGATTCTGACTCCTGAATTAAATAGGAGGAATTCTTCCTCTGAAAAAGCTTCTTCTATCAGTAAGTCCGTGTGGACTTGTTCATATCAGTTCGTGTGGACTAAGCTTTAGCATACATGGTCCATCAGTTTTGTGGGCTGAGTTTTAGCTTGGCTTGTACATTTAGTCCATGCGGACTTATTTTTTGAAGGTGTGTGCCATGCTTGAAAGTCTATCTCTGGCTATCATCATAGGTCGAGAGTGAGGTATCTACAGTTGCCTCCACTTTGGTGTGTGCTATGTAACAACAGTGCATATCAAAGTATCTGAGTCAAGAATACTTACCTGCTGGCTTCTTCTTCTTAGACCATTGTTGAGTAAGCTTTGGTATGGACTTTGGATTAGCTTATAAGGTTGAACCCGAAACAATGGATTGGCTTATAAGGCTTAACCCGAAACAGTGGATTGGCTTACAAGGCTGAATCCGAAATAGTGGATTAGCTTATGAGGCTAAACCCAAAACAGTGGATTGGCTTATGAGGCTGAATCCGAAATAGTGGATTAGCTTATGAGGCTAAACCCGAAATAGCAGATTGAACTCTGGGTTGATCCAGAGACAGTGGATTAGCTTACGAGGCTAAACCCGAAATAGTGAATTCAACTCAGATGCATAGCTAAATCAAAAGCTTAAAAAGTACTCGAGGAGGTGCATGAAGGGGTCTGTGGTCCTCACATGAATAAAAAAAACTTGGCAAAAAATATCATGAGATTAGGTTACTATTGGCTAACCATGGAAATAGACTACTGTGATTTCATCAAAAGGTGTCACAAGTGCCAGATATATGGGAATTTGGGCCATCTGTCACCCAATGGCCTGACTAGCTTGTCATCTCCTTGGCCATTTTCAAAATGGGAAATTGAAAAAATTAGGGAAATAAGGCTGTCAACTACTAAGGAGCACAGGTTTATAATAGTAGCAGTCGATTACTTCACAAAATGGGTTGAAGCCGAGTCTTTCAATTAATTGGGGGCAAGACAGATGGTGAAATTTTTTGAAAAAAATATATCTGCCAGTATGGATTGCCACAACAGGTCATCTCAAATAACAGGGTGTAGTTTTAGGGAGAGACTAAGTAACTTTTGCAGAAATACAAGATCCAACATCACAAGTCTTCTCCATATCGACCTTAGGCTAACGGTGTGGTAGAGGCAGCCAACAAAAATATCAAGAAAATTCTGCAAAAGATAAATGTTACCTATAAAGATTAGGCAGATATATTACCCTTTACAGTGTGGGGATACATGACAACTGTTAGAACATCTACACAGGCTACGCCTTACTCACTTGTATACAGCATGGAAGCAGTACTACCAATAGAGATTGAAATACCTTTATTAAGGGTGTGTTAGAAGCGAACATACCTAAAGCAGAATAGGCTAGAAGCAGATATGAGCAATTGGCACTAATCAACAAAAGACAACTTAAAGCTCTCTATCATATGCAATTGTATCAGAAGAGAATGGCTAGAGCTTACAACAAGAAAGTCAAGCCTAGATCTATACGAAAAGGCAACTTGGTACTCAAACAAATCAAACCTTTATTATCAGACCCTAGGGGAAAATTCAAACCCAATTAGGAAGGTCTGTATTTGGTTAAGAAAGTACTCAAGCATAGAGGCATCAAGATCTCAGATCTAGAAGGCAATGAATTCTCGAAGCCCGTCAATATGGATAGACTGAAAAAGTATTTTTGTTAAAAAAAAGTCTGCTAAGCTAAAAACTCGAATAGGGTGATTTAGGCAAAAATTAGGACTCCCCGATAAGGTGAAAACGCAACAAGGCACTTCATGGCAAAGTTAGGGGATCTGAGAGAGAATGTCCAATCAAGAAAACCTTTTTCAAGGCTGATAATATTATCAACGGGAAATTAATACATTTGCTAAGATTAATTGGCTTAGTTTCAAATGCACTGAATAATAAGAATGCTTTAGTCATGATCATTGATATGAAATTTTTAATTAAGGAAAAGGTCATACAAGTAATCGAATCCTAATACATTGTCTCTTTTCAAAATTAGAAGTATTATCCTCATTTTTTCTTTTCAACACTAACGTTCTTTTGTCTTTAGCTTTACCCAGAATCCATTTGTTGTAATACTCATTAGTACTAACACCATCAATTGTATAATCAGGCACGTCCCTCAGGATGGCACATTGCTGCCACAAGTCAGGGAATGAGTGCAAGA
Organism: Hura crepitans; assembly: GCA_948208565.1. NCBI lineage: Eukaryota > Viridiplantae > Streptophyta > Magnoliopsida > Malpighiales > Euphorbiaceae > Hura > Hura crepitans. The sequence goes on along the minus strand of CANXYI011221832.1, from coordinate 4,951 downwards.
AGTGACACATCAAAAGACCACCTTGAAATCCCAAAGGCTCAGAAGGTATCTTCTGCACTACACCGAATTGCCTCAAAATCCATAAAGGGATATAAAAGTTAGCATGCCTCAACCTAATTAAGGGAACACAGTTGGCATGATAGGAGAGAGAAAAATGTGTGATTTTCCATCAAGGACATCTCCATCACACCATGATAGCAGTATCAAGCCATAAAGCCCACTGGTCATGAGAATCACACCTCGTTACGAGCTTTCTCTCACAATGGTGATGTGAGGCATATTTCACCCAAAGTTTTTTAGGTGAAGGAACAAGTAACCCCAATTTCTCCTCTAACCTAATCTATTAAAAAAAATAAGGCGTTAGGTTGGAAAATCCATAAAGGACCACCTAAGCAAAAATTAGGCAGACTTGCTAGTGCGAAAACCTTTACAGGCGTACTAGGCAAAAATTAGGATCATAAGAAAATAACGTTAGGATAAAAACCCATAACGGGCTCTTTACACACACCTGTAAGAGGAGTGGACTCCCGATTACAAAGTCAGTATCCCCTTTCTTTAGAGCATCTAAACATCGGATGGTTTCAGCCAGGAAAACACCAAAAGGGTTGCGGCCAGAGCATATTTTAGTTAGAAGTTAAAAGGTCTTAAAATCACAGGACTCATCCTTGGAAGTAACCATGAGCTAATTACTAAGAATGCACAACAAAATGCACTTGCCCATTCCACTGAGCTAATAGGAAACTAACGAGCATGGTCTAAAATTGTTCACAGAGAAATCGGACCCACACCCGACACTATCTTTTGAGCCACAATGGGAGAAAAGCTCAAAGCAAGGATAATATCCATAGGATAACAGTCCTCAAAAGAAGGCAGGGCTAAAAGGGTATCTGAAGTAATTTTGTAGTCCAAAATAGCAACAAACTCTTCCAAAGTTAGGGTAATCTCTTGATGATCAAAGAAAAACACATGAAAAATAGGGTCCCAATATCGCAGCATTGCATTCAAAAAATTGGGGTCAATACCAACGTTCCTTATAAATCTAAGGGAAGAAAAGCGAGCAAGAATAAAGGAAGTCTAAGAAGCCTTTGTTTCCAAAATCTTGGACAAATCCTAATGGAAAGAAGACATAATGGGAGCCTGACATGAGAAGGTAAGGATTGGGGTATTTATAAGTCAAAACCCCACCATTCCTTCCCTAACTATGAATGGGAATCCAAAATATGCGAGAAGGTCTGTGCAAACCTTGTAATGTATGAAGATGGAGTCATAGTCCTCACGGACTAAGAAAGTACGTCCACAGCATTATCAAATGATGGTCCGCAACCTGGTATAGTCAAAGTCTGCCTAGACTAAGTCATTCTAAGTCCACTCAGACTAAGTTATCCTAAGTCTGCCCGGACTAAAGCTATTTTGAGTCCGTACAGACTAAATCATTCAAGCTCATACAAATTGTAGTGGTGGATAAAAATCCATGGATAAACATACTCAAAGGGCAAATATACTTCAAAATAAAACTAAAATTGTATGTACACAAGATCAGAAGTTTAAAAGTTCTGGAACAGGAAGGCAAAACAATTTCCATTCCAACATGAAAAGAGAGGGGGGATGCCTTCTATCCTACTCCCTAACATCATCTTCTTGCTCCGTGTCTTCATCAACAGAGGAGATCACCAACTTCTTAACTACCTTGAAAGCTCTCACATTCCTTCGAGCCTCACGAAGAGCAACAACCCACCTTGATAGTTCACCCTGCAAAAGAGTGGAGGATCAATGCATAACATACACGACATATATAATTGCATAAAATTAACCATGACAGGAAAATTGCTCACAGCGAGGACTCGGGTTTCATCGAACATAGCTCTTCAAAAAGCCTCTACCACCCGAGCAGTCCTCTCCATAGGAGCTCTCTTCACCTGATAAAAAAGAATGAAGCATAAAGCATAAGTGACACTTCACAATCCAAACAATATAAATGGTTAGCCAAATGACCTTACCAAAGTAGTATTTTTTGACTTGAAAGGAACCGGCCAATTATCCTCTATACGAAGACGGGTAGAAGATAACTCCCCATCAATACCATAATGCATATAGCTTAGCTCAGAGACATCAATCAAGGCGCTGATAACCTCACTAAGCAATAAGGTCTGACCAGTTAATGGACCTGGAACACCGCTTTGTGTCGGGGGAGGTGAGAACTGAGAACTAGGAGAATTGGGGGTAGTTCTCGGTTGTTTTCGTGATAAAGATAAGCCAGCGCCAGGAACAACAGTAGGCTACAATGCAACATACAAGTTAGAAAATACCTTAAAAATGAATCGAAAGTTAAGAAACCCACCTAAGATGAAGGAGGTCCCGATGTATAAAGGACTCAAAAAAGCAAATGAGTAGAGGCCCAAGAACTGTAGCCCTCTGCAGTATCCTCTACTAATGTGGCCTTGGGAATCCCCGCAGTCATACTCTACACGAACTCCAAGTCATCTTTGTATCTCCCAAATAGTATTGAGTCAGGAGGATTCTGAGGAACAAGGCATGCATCAGGCCCCATGTGCCAGTTCATAATCCTCTCTCCCAAGAACTAGGAGTAAGCCTCTGGAGTGGTCAATAAAATATGGCAGGAGGATAACTCTCTAATGGAGCGCAAGGAAGTCGGCAATTCCTCAATGGGAAAAACTCACCAAGCCAAGTTAACCTACACAGGTAAGTATCAATGGTATATGACTAAATGGCTAACAATAAACTTTCCTTTCGTGTGCAAGAGATACTTACATCAGTCCAAACCTTAGAGCTAAGGTAGTGATGATGCTACATCAATGAAGCCACATTCCAAGGACCCAAAGATCGTCGAACCCATCTATCCATCATCGAGTAGCTACGAGGCACGTCCAGTTCACAAGGATAGGCTAACAAGTGAATCTAATATGCCTACACCTGAAATAACGAAACACAAAAAAAATCACAAAAAGGCTTCGAAGAAATATAAACAAATCGGGGTGAGTCATTTACTAGCATGCCTGACACGAAGCCCTAAACAAACTGATGGCTCTTCTTGGTTCGAACAGCTATGTCCAAGCTTCAAAACATCCATTCAAGGGATGAACAGCACCAGTTCTAGCACCAAAATTTTCAACCTCCTTCAAGACAGAGATAAAGCTCCAGCTCATTGTACAATTTGCATTGGCAAAAAGGGTGGTACCCAGCAGGTAGAGGATGAAATAACGGGTGTATTGATTAATCTACAGCTGGCTTGAAGGGGCCTCATGCACCCACTTCTCAAGTAAATCAGTATATCGGATGCTTCCAGCTCGATCTTAAGGGACAAAACCTAGTAACTCCCTCACCTCTTGTAGCCTCAATGAAGGATGGTGATAGCAGGCATCAAACACAATAGCATGGCCTGTGCATGGCACCCTGGTGATAAAGTGGAAGAAAGTCCGTGCGGATAAAATGGAGGGTAACCTATTTGGATAAAGCGAAAGAAAGTCCACGCGAACTTTGCTTAAATAATGTCTGTGCAGACTTACAATATGGAAGTTCGCACGGACCTAGCACGATAGAGTCATAACTGTTCGTTTTCCCCCTCTTTTCTGATTTGCAACCTTTTTAGTTTTTTTTTTCTCTATTCTTTTTCTCTCAACCAAAAAACTTTTTCTAATGGCTTCTCACACTACCAGTGGCTCCTATTCGTCCTCCTCCGGTGAGAGTGAAGGGACTCTGACGGTCTTTCTCATCCCGATAAGTATAGGGACCTACTCTTCTCCTCCTCCAATGGAAGACATTTTCATGCCGACTCCGATCAGTTTCATGCCTTCTTCTGCCGTCAACCATCCTCAAAATGCGGCTCTGGTGAACGAAGTTGCATTTGGTGACCCGATCCCTCTTTTGGCAAATTTAATACATCACGTGTGCTTAGAGGTTTACCCTCATGTGTGTTTTCTTTCCCTTGTGTACCTCATTAAAGTTTTGATTGGATTTTCCTTCATTTGTTGTGACGTGAAATCTTCTCTGGTTTATTATGTCTGTGCGGACATTTGCCTGCTTGTTCTTTTATGATCCATGCAGACCTATTTTCAAAATGTTAGACCATGTGGAACTTATTATTTTTTTTGTTTCTTTTTCTTTTTTAGACATGCCTCAAGTGTGGGTGTACTCTTTTTGGACCTCAGCAGTGGTATTCTTCCATGCCCGTGTTAGTGAAGAATAAGATCTGAGCTACCTATTTCCAAACATTTCTAGACCATCTTGTTAAAGGAGACTTCTATCGTGATCTACAAGTTTTAAGGGCATTGCTGGACAGGTAGATGGACACCATGCATACCTTTCATCTGCCTTTCGGAGAGATAACCATAACTCCCTTTGATTGGGCTTTCATCATCGAGGTGCCATGTATAGGCCATGCTATCGCGTTTGTTGCCTGCTATCGCCATCCTTCGTTGAGGCTACGAGAAGTGAGGGAGTTACTGGGTTTTATCCCCGAAGATTAAGCTAGAAGCATCTGATGTACTAATTTACATGAGAAGTAAGTGGATGAGGCCTCTTCAAGCTAGCTAGAGATTGATCAATACACCCATTGTTTCATCCTCTACCTGTTGGGTACCACCCTTTTTGCTAATGTAAATGGTACATTGAGCTGGAGCTTTCTCCTTATCTTAGAGGAGGTTGATAAAATTGGTGGCCAGAACTAGTGTTGTTCATCCCTTGGATGGATTTTTCAGAGCTTGGACATGGCTGTTCAGACCAGGAAGAGCCATCGGTTTGTTTAGGGCTTCATGTCAGGCGTGTTGGTAAATGACTCACCCTGATCTGTTTATATTTCTTTGAAGCCTTTTTGTGATTTTTTTGTGTTTTGTTATTTTAGGTGTAGGCATATTAGCTTCGCTTGTTAGCCCATCCTTGTGAACCGGACATGCCTCGCCGCTACCTAGTGATGGATAAGTGGGTTCGACCATCT